>SZWC01005341.1:44843-98150 GCA_023375785.1 Penium margaritaceum
ATCAAGCTCCTGAAAACTGGCAAGTGGTGCCAGTGCGGCAGGCCGTGAAGAAGAGTGGTGTGCCAGGGGGAGCGGCTGCGCAGGCTGACGCAGCGGCGAGCTCCGACACAGAGTCGGAGACGTCCGAGGCCTCTGAGACCAGCTCGGAGGCCAGTGGCTCTTCAAAAGAGGAAAATTCAACTCCAGGGCAGCCAACACCACAGGAGCAACAGCATGGCAAACATCCACCAGCAATGCAACGTCGCAGCACACGACAAAGAAAACAAACTCCAAAGTACGACGCTGACACTGGAAGCTGGACTGGACTGAGCTGGTCCTGTTTGGCTCAGGGAGAGCCGCTCACTGTGGCTGAAGCGCTGGCAAGGCCCGATGCGGCCAAGTGGAAGGAGGCGGTGGACAGCGAGCTCGCGTCCATCGAAGAAAATGGCACATGGGTGCTGGTGGACAGACCCGCTAACGCTCACGTGGTGGGCTCAAAGTGGGTGCTCAGGTTGAAGCGGAAGCAAGATGATAGCATTGACAAGTACAAGGCAAGGGTCATGGCGAAAGGGTTCTCACAGCGCGCAGGTTCTGAGTACGATGAGACCTTCGCACCGGTCGTCACGTTTGCCTCCATCAGGTCCCTGCTTGCTGTCGCTGCCGCCAAAGACCTTGAGATCCACCAAATGGATGTGAAGACAGCCTTCCTTCATGGGAAGCTCGACAAGGAGGTGCTAATGGAGGTACCGGAAGGTGTCAAAGCACCCGAGGGTAAGGTGTGCAAGCTGGTGAAGGCGTTGTACGGACTGAAACAGGCCCCACGGATCTGGTACAAGGAGATGGACAGCTTCATGGCTGAGATCTCCTTCGCACATTGCAAAAATGACCCTAGCGTCTATGTGCGGGAGGACGAACGTGGCTAGCTACTTGTGGCGTTGTACGTGGATGATCTTATCATGTGTTCTTCCTCGCAGGAGGCCCTCACGGACCTCAAGAAAAATCTGGCCAGCAGATTTAAGATGAAGGACATGGGACCTCTCGTATACTACCTCGGGATTGCTGTTCACCGCAACCGCAAAGCAGGCACCATCGAGCTCAACCAGACCAAGTACATCATGGACATCTTGAAGTGCTACAACATGGAGGACTGCAAGCCCATCAGCACCCCCATGCCCTCCGACTGCAAGCTCTCCTCCTCCATGTCACCAAGCAACGAGGCAGACCGGCGGGAGATGCAAAAAATTCCATACCATTCCACCGTTGGAAGCCTCATGTATGCAATGGTGGGAACACGACCTGACATTGCTTTTGCAGTGGGTCAGGTGAGCAGGTTTGTGGCCAACCCTGGGCCAGAACATTGGCAAGTCGTGAAGCGGATTTTTCGCTACCTCAAAAAGACTCGACACGTCGGACTCCGGTTTGGAGGTCTAGAAGGATCAGACTTGCTGCGGCTGACATGCTACAGTGACGCGGACTGGGGAGGATGGATTGATGACAGGAAGTCCACCTCAGGGTTTGTTTGTCTTCTCAACAGTGGTGCGGTCTCGTGGGCAAGCAGGAAGCAGGACTGTGTCTCGCTTTCTACTGCTGAGGCGGAGTACATTGCACTCTCTGAAGTGTGCAAAGAAAAACAGTGGCTTCGTAGTTTGCTTGATGAGATCAAGGCACCACAAGAGGAGGCAACGGTCATCCGCATCGACAACCAAAGTGCCATGGCTATGGCAGAGGACGACATGATCTCCCGGCCTACAAAGCACATCGATATTCGGTACCACTACTCACGTGACCTTATCGCCAAGGGTTTCGTGGAACTGGAGCACGTCGCAACCAAGAAAATGCTTGCGGACTTCTTGACAAAGCCGCTAGACAGTGATTTGCATGTTGCAGGTGCTCGAGGAGTCGGCATGGTGGATGCAAGAGATGAGGACTAAAGACCAAAAGAAAAAAAACTGACATGCACAAACACAACCTAGAGCTACAGGTTCATGCCAAAGAAAACTACCACAGCAGGTGGCCTACGGTGCAAGGGAGAGGTTGTTGTTCTTCTATGCCCCATGGCCACTGCTATGGGTTGACGGACAGGTTGGGCATGCANCACTACCCACACACCTTAGAAGCCAGGCCTAGGACTATGTGTACCAGGCTCATTCCTCATTCTAATTACACAATCTGGCCTTAGATGCTCCTCACAGAGTTGTCCAACTAAGGAACAGTATAAAGAAGACACTGGTTGGTCTAAGCCCCAGGAGTTAGTCTTTGACTAGCACCTCGCGCGAAAGTGACCAAGTGTTAAGTGGACACAGTTGCTAGCAAGTGATTGCCTAGGAACTGCTCAGTGTGGAACTGTGATCCTGAGGGTGATATCTTCTCCTAGCTGAAATTCTAGGAGCGGACGGCAGGTGCTATTGTGTCGGCCCTGTTTTCTAGTCCGTTTGCCTCAGGCCGGTTGACACTCGTACCACAGAATTAGGCGTGGTTGCGGATGTCCAAGGTCTTGCAGGAGGTACTTCAGCAAGATGGCTTCTTGGGCGGCCATGGTACCTGTATAGAGTTCTGCCTCACAGGAGGAGAGTGAGACAGAGGATGACCTCGTGGATCGCCAGCTGATCAGTCCAGAGCCAAGGTGAAAGCCGTAGCCCTGTGATGACTTTCGGTTGGCTTGGTCGTTGGCCTAGGAAGAGTCACTGTATCCTTCCACTGGGATTGGCTGAGTTCCTCTCAGCTCAAGGTAGAAGGACACAGTTTCTCCTAGATACCTAAGAACTCGTTTTGCTGCCTTCCAGTGATGGTCACTGTGATTTCCATCTCCCACATACCGTGACAGCACACTAAGAGGGAAAGCGAGGTCGGGACGAGTGCAGACCATTGCATACATCAGGGATCCAACCAGCGCATGATAGGGTTCAGGGGAAGGTGATGAGACTGTGTATGCTGGTGTTGTGAGTTTGTGGTCCACTGTCATGGGGGTTGGTGCCCCATTGCTGTTCTTGAGCCCAAAGTGCTTAAGTAGTGAAGCAGTGTAGGGTTCTTGAGAGAGAGTGATGAGCTGCTTCTCCCTATCCCTCTTGATATCAATCACCAGGTAGTGGGTAAGTTCCCCAAGGTCCTTCATGGTGAATCGTCCTATGAGAGCTTGCTTCAGCTCCTAGAGAGCACTGGGATTGTTGGAAGCGAGAGCCAGATCATCCACATAGGCCAGAATGTAGGTATGCTCATCTGGCCGAGAGCGAAGGAAGAGACTGGGATCGGCAGTGGAGACAGTGAATACCAGGTCGAGGAGGGTTGCTCGAAGTTTGGCATGCCATTCGCGAGGAGACTGTTTGAGCCCGTAGATTGGGCGTTACAGCTTCCACACAGTGTTAGGCTGGTCTGGAGTGTAGCCTTCAGGGTACGCCAGGTAGATAGTTTCGTGCAGATCTCCTTGAAGAAAGGCCGTGGACACGTCCATGGCATGCAGTTTCATATCTTCGGTGGCTGCAATGTACAGTAGGGCTCTAAGGGCGGTCAACTTGGCAGTGGGCGAGAAGGTGTCAAAGAAGTCCACACCGTATCGTTGTGAGAACCCTTTTGCCACGTAGCGAGTCTTGAATTCTGTTGGCTTCCCCAGATGAGTTTTGACACGGAAGACCCACTTGTCGGCAACAACATTGGTATGTGGTGGTCGAGGAACGTCAGTGTAGGTGGCGGTAGCCTTGAAGGAAGCCAGTTCCCTGGCAATGGCGGCGCGCCATTGGTCTGCGTGGGGCCCGTTCACGGCCTCAGCATATGTGTTGGGAGTGCCAATCGGAGCTGTGGTGATGGTGGTGCTGGGGAGAGGAATGCGTGGATAGCAACAGCGTCGAGGGTTCATGGGAGGAGTTGGTCGGCAAAGGGAGGTGAGGCTATCTCTCGCTGCAATCCAGGAAGGCAGGAAGGAGGTACGAAGAAGCTCAACATGGCGATCTTCATGGATGTTCAGATCTCCATCCGTGTTGGTGGTTGTGATGAGAGAGGCTGCTGCTCTGCTTCTGGTGGATCACCGCAGCACGGGCTCTGCTGCTGGCAGAACTCGCGGCGCAGGCGCCCTGGATGCCGTGGCCGTTGTAGCTCCTCCTGTGTCTGCGGCTGTTGTTGTTGGCGCTGATGCTGCTGCGGCCGCTGTTGGGGGAAGTGGATGTCCGAGTGTTGGGAGATGCTCAGAGATGGTTTCGTAGTCGAGGTCAGGAGTGAGCGGCGGTAGTGAGATTGGTCGTGGATGAACAAGAGTGTGTGCGTGAGAGAGTGTTGGCGGGGTGGATGCTGTTGGAGGAGTGACTGGTGAGGATGGAGTAGCTGGTGGAGGATGGATGGTCAGAGTTGTGGGCACTGTGGGTTGTTCTCGGAAGAGAGTCCAGACAAGAGGAGTAGTGGAGATGGGGGCTGATTGACGGAAGAAAGGAGTAATATCGTCGAAGTGGACATCTGTGCTGCAGGTTTCTTGTTTGAGTTCGGGCTTGTAGAACAAGTACCCTGAGGAGTTGAGGGCGAACCGAACAAACATGCGGCGGGAGGCTCGTGGGTCAACCTTGGAGAGATGAGCGTGAGCTCTGTCAGCCTTGTTGATCAGGACGTAGGCTGTAGGACTCCATACTCAAGGTTTGGAGACGTCGGGCTTGTATCCCAGCCAAAGTTCTGCTGGGATGACGTCGGGAAGATGCTTGGCTGGGTAATAGTTGTGCACTCTGGTGGCATAACGGAGTGCATAGGTCCAGAAGGTTTCTGGTGCCCCAGCATGCACAAGTAGAGTGCGAGCAAGGGCGACCAGGACCCCATTCCGTCTTTCTGCCACTCCGTTCTGCTCTGGTGCTTCTGGTACACTCATTTCATGCCCAATGCCACGTTCTCTCAGAAATTCACGGAGTTCATGAGACAGAAATTCACCACCTCTGTCTGTCCAAGTTTTACCAATGGACCAGTTGAGGCGGTTCATTTGATACGTGGACCACTTGATAAAGACAGGCTTGGCATTAGATTTCAACTTGAGGGGGATTGTTGCGCCGAAGCAAGAGTGATCGTCCACAATGGTGAGGAAGTACTCATAGCCTTGAAGAGAGGTGGGACGAATAGGTCCCACCAGATCTATGTGGAGGATATCCAGAGGTCTTGCTGCTCGTGCGGTTCGAGAAGGGTGAGGAGATGCTTTTAATATTCAAAGACTATAAGCAGTGCAAGGTGGTCCTGCAAGACGGGTTAGTGGTGAGAGGGGTGGCAGGCCTTTCACCATGTTTTTGGCCTGGAGACAAAGAAGGGCATTGAAATTGGGATGACCAAGGCGATGATGATGCAGGAGCAAAGGATGGGACAGACTCCGGCAATCACAGATGGAGGGTCGAACATTGGCTTCAACGGCGAAGATGGCGGTTGTTCGTAGAATCTGCTGTCGGTAGAGATTGTTGCGGACAGTGAAGGTTGCCAGAGGTTTGTTGTCAGTTGCCGTTAGTCGGGCTTCTGACGTGTACGCAGGAAAGAAGATGTTTACTTCTTCCTTCTGGAGCTGGTGAACTGAGAGGAGGCTGTGTCGAAGGTCCGGAGTGTGGTAACCCTGAATCTGACCACTTGGTGCGACTGGAGACGTGAGAGTAGCGGAGTAGCGGAGTAGCGGCACAGTGATGTCATTCCCTTGGTCATGCCGGTGATGATCACTGGAGTTGCCAGCGGCGTGGTGATATCGGCGTCTTTGAGTGCATGAATCACACACTCGGAATCGAGGACTTGCTCAATGTAGAGAGAGTCTGACGTTTCAAGGAGTGTGAGCGGAGGTCGTTCTCCATTGTGGACGGAGACTTGAGCGACATCAACGAAAGAGGGCTCATGTGTGATGTCAGACTCTGCATTGTCGTTGTCTGGCGCAGCCCGCGGTGGAAGGAGGTGAACAAGCATGGTTGCAGCTGCAAAGACGATCACGGGAAGCATGGTGGCAGGTTACCAGGGTTGGGAACCTAGCAATCTGATACCATGTCAGGATTATGGCAACCAGGAAGGAGCGACTCGAGGAGACCTTTCTCACTGATGGATGACAAGTGCTGAGTTGAATCGTCAGTCACAAGGTACAGATCTGAGCGATGCAAGGCAGGCAAGTCGCTGAAGGACTAAAATGATAGCAGCTGCGATGAGGATGAGGAAAAGCAAATGATTTGTAGAATAGCGGAAGCAAAAAGGTACTCTAGCCTAACCTTCATAAACTAGTATTCTGTGTCTTGCTGGAACCCCAACGAGATGGAAGCCCTGCTTCGTGTCGTTCAGGCGACGTGTGGCAAAGTTCTCGCCGAAGCGCAATTTGTCGTGGTCCTCCGAGGCAATGTCGATGCACCGATCTTGGTCGTGCGTGTCCGTCGAGATTTGTGCAGTTATTTTCTTGTTTGTGCGCAGATGTGCTCCGGTCTTCTCGCTGGATTGTCTTCTTTATTTCTGACACTTTGTACTTTCTAGTTGATAGCCAGTGTTCCCAAACCATTGTTACCCCCTCTGACTATCTGTGACTCTTGTTGTGAGTTGTCAACGTTGACCACATGAAGTGAAATTCTTTGGTCATGGTTAGTGACATATGCATACTTTGGTTGGTCACTGTGCATGGTAGCCACACTGTGCTACTACACATTGAAGGTCTTTGTACTTGCTAATCGATAACTAGTATTAACAGACCATTGTTTCCCTATCTGACCATTTGCGACGCGTGTTCTGTGTTGTCAAAGTTGACCACACATAGTGTCATCCAGTGACACATGCCTACTTTGGTTGGTCATTGTACATGGTAGCCACACCGTGCCACTACTTATTGAAGGTCCCCGTACTTGCTAGTTGATACCTGGTGTTCCCAAACCATTGTTTCCCCCTCTGACCATTTGTGACTCGTATTATGAGTTGTCAACGTTGACCACACATAGTGGATTTCTTTGGTCAAAGGCAGTACGTATGCCTACTTTGGTTGGTCATTGTGCATGGTAGCCACACCGTGCTACTACTTATTGAAGGTTGTTGTACTTGCTAGTTGAAAACTAATATTCTGAAACCATTGTTTCCCCCTCTGACCATTTGTGACTCGTGTGATGTGTTGTGAATGTTGACCACCCATATTGAAATTCTTTGGTCATGGTCTGTGACATATGCCTGGTTTGGTTGTTCAGTGTGCATGGTAGCCGCACCGTGCCACTACATATTGAGTTCTTTGTCCTTTCTAGTGGATACATAGGGTTCCCAAACCATTGTCTCTCCCTCCGACCATTTGTGACTCGTGTTATGAGTTGTCAATGTTGACCACACATAGTGGACTTCTTTGGTCATAGTCAGTGACGTATGCATCTTTTGGTTTGTCACTGTTCATGCTAGCCACATCCTGCCACTACTTGTAGAAGGTATTTGTACTTGCTAGTTGAAACTAGTGTTCCCAACCCATTGTTTCCCCCTCTGACCATTTGTGACTCGTGTTATGAGTTTTCAACGTTGACCACACACCGTGAAATTCTTTTGGTCGTGGTTAGTGGCATATACCTACTTTGGTTTGTCACTGTACATGCTTGCCACGCCGTGTCATTGCGTACTGAAGGTCTTTGTGCTTTCTAGTTGATAGCGAGTGTCCCCAAACCATTGTTACCCCCTCAAACTATCTGTGACTCTTTTTGTGAGTTGTCAACGTTGACCACATGAAGTGAAACTATTTGGTCATGGTCTGTGACATATGCATACTCTGGTTGGTCACTATGCACGCTAGCCAGACTGTGCTACTACTTGTTGAAGGTCTTTGTACTTGATACTTAATAACTAGTATTCCCAGCCCATTGTTTCCCCCCTCTGACCATTTGTGACTCGTGTTATGAGTTTTCAACGTTGACCACACACAGTGAAACACTTTTGGTTATGGTTAGTGACATATTCCTACTTTGATTTGTCACTCTACATGGTTACCACGCCATGTCACTATGTATTGAAGGTCTTTGTGCTTTCTAGTTGACAGCTAGTGCTCCCAAACCGTTGTTACCCCCATCTGACTATGTGTGACTCGTGTTGTGAGTTGTCAGTGTTGACCACATGAAGTGAAGTTTGTTGGTCATGGTCGGTGACATATGCATACTTTGGTTGGTCACTGTGCATGGTAGGCACACTGGGCCACTACATATTGAAGGTAATTGTACATGCTGGTCGATAACTAGTAGTCGCAAACCATTATCTTCCACTCTGACCATTTGTGACTCGTGTTATGAGTTGTCAACGTTTGCCACACATAGTGACATTCTTTGGTCATGGTCAGTGACATATGCCTGCTTTGGTCGGTCATCGTGCATGGTATCCACACTGTGCCACAACTTATTGAAGGTCCTTTTGCTTGCTAGTTGATACATGGTGTTCCCAATCCATTGTTTCCCCATCCGACCATTTGTGACTTGTATTATGAGTTGTCAACGTTGACCACACACAGCGGATTTCTTTGGTCAAAGGCAGCACATATGCCTACTTTGGTCGGTTCGTGTGCATGGTAGCCACACCGTGCTACTACTGATTGAAGGTTGCTGTACTTGCTAGTTGAGAACTATTATTCCCAGAGTATTGTTTCCCCCCTCTGACCGTTTGTGACTCGTGTTATGGTTGGTGAAAGTTGACCACCCATATTGAAATTCTTTGCTCATGGTCAATGACATATGCCTAGTTTGGTTCTTTGGTGTGCATAGTAGCCATACCGTGCCACTACATATTGAAGTTATTTGTCCTTTCTATTCAATACATAGGGTTTCCAGACCATTGTCTCTCCCTCTAACCATTTATGACTCGTGTGATGAGTTTTCAATGTTGACCAAACATAGTGGACTTCTTTGGTCATAGTCAGTGACGTATGCATCCTTTGGTTGGTCACTGCGCACGCTAGCCACACCGTGCCACTACTTGTTGAAGGTCTTTGTACTTGCTACTTGATAACTAGTGTTCCCAACCCATTGTTTTTCCCTCTGACCGTTTGTGACTCGTGTGATGGGTTGTGAACGTTGACCACCCATCTTGAAATTCTTTGGTCATGGTCAATGACATATGCCTACTTTGGTTTGTCACTGTACATGGTTACCACGCCGTGTCACTAGGTATTGAAGGTCTTTGTGCGTTCTAGTTGATAGCTAGTCTTCCCAAACCATTGTTACCCCCTCTGACTATCTATGACTCGTGTTGTGAGTTGTCAACGTTGACCACATTAAGTGAAATTCTCTGGTCATGGTCGGTACCATATACATACTTTGGATGGTCACTGTGCTTTGTAGCCACAACGTGCCACTACATATTGAAGGAATTTGTACTTTCTAGTCGATAACTAGTATTCACCAACCAATATCTTCCACTCTGATCATTTGTGACTCGTGTTATGAGTTGTCAAAGTTTACCACACGTAGTGACATTCTTTGGTCATAGTCAGTGACATCTGCCTACTTTGGTTGGTCGTTGTGCATGGGATCCACACCATGCCACAACGTATTGAAGATCCTTGTGGTTGCTAGTTGATACCTGGTGTTCCCAAACCATTCTTTCCCCCTCTGACCATCTGTGACAAGTATTATGAGTTTTCAATGTTGACCACACACAGCGGATTTCTTTCGTCAAGGACAGTACATGTGCCTACTTTGGTCGGTCATTGTGCATGGTAGCCACACCGTGCTACTGCTGATTGATGGCCGTTGTACTTGCTAGTTGAGAACTGATATTCCCAGACCATTGTTTCCCCCTCTGACCGTTTGTGACTCGTGTTATGGTTGGTGAACTTTGACCACCCATGTTGAAATTCTCTGATCATGGTCAGTGACATATGCCTAGTTTGGTTGTTTGGTGTGTATAGTAGCCACACCGTGCCACTACGCATTGAAGTTCTTTGTCATTTTTAGTCGATACATAGGGTTCCCAAACCATTGTCCCTCCCTCTGGCCATTTTTTACCCATGTTATGAGTTGTCGATGTTAACCACACATAGTGGACTCCTACGGTTTTAGTCGGTGATGTATGCATCCTTTCGTTGGTCACTGTGCACGCTAGCCACACCGTGCCACTACTTGTTGAAGGTATTTGTACTTGCTAGTTGATAACTAGTGTTCCCAACCCATTGTTTCCCCCTCTGACCATTGGTGACTCGTGTTTTGAGTTTTCAATGTTGATCACACACTGTGAAATTCTTTTGGTCATGGTTAGTGAGATATGCCTACTTTGGTTTGTCGATGTACATGGTTACCACGTCGTGTTACTACGTATTGAAGGTCTTTGTGCTTTCTAGTTGATAGCTAGTCTTCCCAAGCCATTGTTACCCCCTCTCAATATCTGTGACTTGTGTTGTGAGTTGTCAATGTTGACCACATGGAGTGAAGTTTTTTTTATTGTGGTCAGTGACATATGCATACTTTGATTGGTCAGTGTGCATTGTAGCCACACATTGCCACTACATATTGAAAGTGTTTGTATTTGCTAGTCGAAAACTAGTATTCACAACCCGGTATCTTCCACTCTGACCATTTGTGACTCGTGATATGAGTTGTCAAAGTTTACCACACATATTGACATTCTTTGGTCATGGTCAGTGATGTATGCCTACTTTGGTTGGTCATCGTGCATGGTATCCACACCGTGCAACAACTTATTGAAGGTCCTTGTGCTTGCTAGCTGATACCTGGTGTTCCCAAACCATTGTTTCCACCTGTGACCATTGGTGACTTGTATTATGAGCTGTCAACGTTGACCACTCACATCGGACTTTTTTGGTCAAAGGCAGTACATATACCTACTTTCGTCGGTTAGTGTGCATGGTAGCCACAGCGTGCTACCACTGATTGAAGGTCGTTGTACTTGTTGGTTGAGAACTGATATTCACAGACTATTGTTTCCCCCTCTTACCGTTCGTCACTCGTGTTATGGTTGGTGAACGTTGACCACCCTTTTGAAATTCTTTGGTCATAGTCAGTGACATATGCCTAGTTTGGTTGTTTGGTGTGCATAGTAGCCACACCGTGCCACTACAAATTGAAGTTAATTGTCTATTCTATTCGACACATAGGGTTCTTAGACCATTGTCTCTCCCTCTGACCATTTGTGACTCGTGTTATGAGTTCTCAATGTTGCCCACACATAGTGGACTTCTTCGGTCATAATCAGTGACGTATGCGTCCTTTGGTTGGTCACTATGCATGCTAGCCACACCGTGCCACTACTTGTTGAAGGTCTTTGTACCTACTACTTGATAGCTAGTTTTCCCAACCCATTGTGCTTCCCTTTGGCCATTTGTAACTCGTGTGATGGGTTCTGAACGTTGACCAAACATATTGAAATTCTTTGGTCATGGTCAGTGACATATGCCTACTTTGAGTTGTCACTGTACATGGTTACCACACCGTGTCACTAGGTATTGAAGGTCTTTGTGCTTTCTAGTTCATAGCTAGTCTTCCCAAACCATTGTTACCCCCTCTGACTATCTGTGACTCGTGTTGTGAGTTGTCAATGTTGACCACATGAAGTGAAATTCTTTGGTCAAGGTCAGTGACATGTGCATACATTGGTTGGTCACTGTGCATTGTAGCCACACTGTGCCACTACATATTGAAGGTATTTGTACTTGCTAGTCGATGACTAGTATTCACAAACCATTATCTTCCACTCTGACCATTTGTGACTCGTGTTATGAGTTGTCAATCTTTACCACACATAGTGACATTCTTTGGTCATGGTCAGTGACATATGCCTACTTTGGTTGGTCATCGTGCATGGTATCAACACTGTGCCACAACTTGTTGAAGGTCCTTGTGCTTGCTAGTTGATACCTGGTGTTCTTAAACCAGTTGTTTCCCCCTCTAACCATTTGTGGCTCATATTATGAGTTCTCAACGTTGAGTACACACAGCTGATTTGTTTGGGCAAAGGCAGTACATATGCCTACTTTGGTCGGTCCTTGTGCATGGTAGCTACACCGTGCTACTACTGATTGAAGGTCGTTGTACTTGCTTGTTGAGAACTAATATTCGCAGACCAATGTTTCCCCTTCTGAACGTTTGTGACTCGTGTTATGGTTGGTGAACATTGACCACCCATATTGAAATTCTCTGGTCATGGTCAGTGATATGTGCCTAGTTTGGTTGTTTGGTGTGCATAGTAGCCACACCTTACCACTACGTATTGAAGTCCTTTGTCCTTTCTAGTCGACACATAGGGTTCCCTAACCATTATCTCTCCCTCTGACCATTTGTAACTCATGTTCTGAGTTGTCAATGTTGACCACACATAGCAGACATCTTCGGTCATAGTCAGTGACGTATGCATCCTTTGGTTGGTCACTGTGCACGCTAGCCACACCATGCCACTACTTGTTGAAGGTCAGTGTACTTGCTAGTTGATAACCAATGTTCCCAACCCATTGTTTCCCCCTCTGACCACTAGTGACTCGTGTTATGATTTTTCAACGTTGACCACACACTGTGAAGTTATTCTGGTCATGGTTAGTGACATATGCCTAGTTTGGTTTGTCACTGTACATGGTAACCACGCCGTGTCACTACGTATTCAAGGTCTTTGTACTTTCTAGTTGACAGCTAGTCTTCCCAAACCATTGTTACGCCCTCTCACTATCTGTGACTCATGTTGTGAGTTGTCAAAATTGACCACATGAAGTGAAGTTATTTGGTCATTGTCAGTGACATATGCATACTTTGGTTGTTCACTGTGCATTGTAGCCACACTGTGCCACTACATATTGAAGGAATTTGTACTTGCTAGTCGATAACTAGTATTCACAAACCATTATCTTCCACTCTGACCATTTGTAACTCGTGTTATGAGTTGTCAACGTTTACCACACACAGTGACATTCTTTGGTCATAGTCGGTGACATCTGCCTACTTATGTTGGTCATCGTGCATGGTATCCACACCATGCCACGACTTGTTGAAGGTCCTTGTGCTTGCTAGTTGATACCTGGTGTTCCCAAACCAGCTTTTTCCCCCTCTGACCATTTGTGGCTCGTATCATGAGTTGTCAACGTTGACTACACACAGCGGATTTCTTTGGTCAAAGGGAGTACATATGCCTATTTAATCAGTCATTGTGCATGGTAGCTACATCGTGCTACTACTGATTAAAGTTTGTTGTTCTTGCTAGTTGAGAACTAATATTCCCAGACCATTTTGTCCCCCTCTGACCGTTTGTGACTCGTGTTATGGTTGGTGAACGTTGACCACCCATATTGAAATTCTCTGGTCATGGTCAGTGACATGTGCCTAGTTTGGTTGTTTGGTGTACATAGTACCCACACCTTGCCACTACGTATTGAAGTTCTTGGTCCTTTCTAGTTGACACATAGGGTTCCCAAACCATTATCTTTCCCTCTAACCATTTGTAACTCGTGTTATGAGTTGTCAATGTTGACCACACATAGCGGACATCTTCGGTCATAGTCAGTGACGTATGCATCCTTTGGTTGGTCACTGTGCACGCCAGCCATACCATGCCACTACTTGTTGAAGGTCTTTAACCTTCCTAGATGATAACCAGTGTTCCCAACCCATTGTTTCTCCCTGTGACCATTAGTGACTCGTGTTATGAGTTTTCAATGTTCACCACACACTGTGAAGTTTTTTTGGTCATGGTTATTGACATATGCCTAGTTTGGTTTGTCACTGTACATGGTAACCACGCCGTGTCACTACGTATTGAAGGTGTTTGTGCTTTCTAGTTGATAGCTAGTCTTCCCAAACCATTGTTACCCCCTCTGACTATCTCTTACTCGTGTTGTGAGTTGTCAAAATGGACCACATGAAGTGAAATTCTTTGGTCATTGTCAGTGACATATGCATACTTTGGTTGTTCACTGTGCATTGTAGCCACATTGTGCCACTACATATTGGAGGTATTTGTACTTGCTAGTGGATAACTAGTATGCACAAACCATTATCTTCCACTCTGACCTTTTGTGTTTCGTGTTATGAGTTGTCAAAGTTTGCCACACATAGTGACATTATTTGGTCATGGTCAGTGACATATGCCTACTTTGGTTGGTCATCGTGCATGGTATCAACACCGTGCCACAACTTATTGAAGGTCCTTGTGCTTGCTAGTTGATACATGGTGTTCCCAAACCATTGTTTCCCCCTCTGACCATTTGTGACTCGAATTATGAGTTGTCAACGTTGACCACACACAGCGGATTTCTTTAGTCAAAGGCATTACATATGCCTATTTTTGTTGGCCATTGTGCATGGTAGCCATACCGTGCTACTACTGATTGATGTTCGTTGTAACTGCTAGTTGAGAACTGATATTCCCAGACCATTGTTTTCCCCTCTGACCATTGGTGACTCGTGTTATGGTTGCTGAACGTTGACCACCCATATTGCAATTCTTTGGTCATGGTCAGTGACATGTGCCTAGTTTGGTTGTTTGGTGTGCATAGTAGCTACACCGTGCCACTGCGTATTTAAGTTATTTGTCCTTTCTAGTCGATACATAGGGTTCCCAAACCATTGTCTCTCCCTCTGACCATTTGTGACTCCTGTTATGAGTTGTCAATGTTGACCACACATGGTGGACTTCTTCGGTCATAGTCAGTGATGTATGCATCCTTTGGTTGGTCACTGTGCATGCTATCCACACCTTGCCACTACTTGTTGAATGTCTTTGTAGATGCTAGTCAATAACTAGTGTTCCCAACCCATTGTTTCGCCCTCTGATCATTCGTGACTCGTGTTATGATTTTTCAACGTTGACCACACACTGTGAGATTCTTTTGGTCATGGTTAGTGACATATGCCTACTTTGGGTTGTCACTGTACAAGGTTACCACGCCGTGTCACTACGTATTGAATGTCTTTGTGCCTTCTAGTTGATAGCTAGTGCTCCCAAATCATTGTTACTCCCTCTGACTATCTGGGACTCGTGTTGTGAGTTGTCAACATTGACCACATGGAGTGAAATTCCTTGGTCATGGTCAGTGACATATGCATACTTTGGTTGTTCACTGTGCATTGTAGCCACAGTGTGCCACTACATATTGAAGGTATTTGTACTTGCTTGTCGATAACTAGTATTCACAAACCATTATCTTTCACTCTGACCATTCGTGACTCGTGTTATGAGTTGTCAACGTTTTCCACACATAGTGACATTCTTTGGTCATGGTCAGTGACATATGCCTACTTTGGTTGGTCATCGTGCATGGTATCCACACCATGCCACAACGTATTGAAAGTCCTTGTGCTTGCTAGTTGATACCTGGTGTTCCTTAACCAGTTGTTTCCCCCTCTGACCATTTGTGGCTCGTATTATGAGTTGTCAACGTTGAATACACACAGCGGATTTCTTTGGTCAAAGGCAGTACATATGCCTACTTTGGTCGGTCATTGTGCATGGTAGCTACACCGTGCTACTACTGATTGAAGGTCATTGTACTTGCTAGTTGAGAACTAATATTCCCAGACCATTGTTTCCCCCTCCGACCGTTTGTGACTCGTGTTATGGTTGGTGAACGTTGACCACACATATTGAAATTCTCTGGTCATTGTCAGTGACATGTGCCTGTTTTGGTTGTTTGGTTTGCATAGTAGCCACACCTTGCCACTACGTATTGAAGTTCTTTGTCCTTTCCAGTCAAAACATAGGGTTCCCAAACCATTATCTCTCCCTCTGATCATTTGTTACTCGTGGTATGAGTTTTCAATGTTGACCACACATAGCGGACATCTTCCGTCATAGTCAGGGATGTATGCATCCTTTGGTTGGTCACTGTGCACGCTAGCCAGACCATGCCACTACTTGTTGAAGGTCTTTGTACTTGCTAGTTGATAACCAGTGTTCCCAACGCATTGTTTCCCCCTCTGACCATCAGTGACTCTTGTTATGAGTTTTCAATGTTGACCACACACTGTGAAGTTATTTTGGTCATGGTTAGTGACATATGCCTACTTTGGTTTGTCACTGTACATGGTTACCACGCCGTGTCACTACGTATTGAAGTTTTTTGTGCTTTCTAGTTGAAGGCTAGTATTCCGAAAGCATTGTTACCCCCTCTGACTATCTGTGACTCGTGTTGTGAGTTGTAAACGTTGACCACATGAAGTGAATTTCTTTGGTCATGGTCAGTGACATATGCATACTTTGGTTGTTCACCGTGCATTGTAGCCACACTGTGCAACTACATATTGGAGGTTTTTGTACTTGCTAGTTGATAACTAGTATTCACAAACCATTATCTTCCACTCTGACCATTTGTGACTCCTGTTATAAGTTGTCAAAGTTTAGCACACATATTGACATTCTTTGGTCATGGGCAGTGACATATGCCTACTATGGTTGGTCATCGTGCATGGTATCCACACCGTGCCACAACGTATTGAAGGTCCTTGTGCTTTCTAGTTGATACGTGGTGTTCCCAAACCATTGTTTCCACCTCAGACCATTTGTGACTTGTATTATGAGTTTTCAACGTTCACCACTCAGATCGGATTTCCTTGGTTAAAGGCAGTACATATGCCCACTTTGATCGGTTAGTGTGCATGGTAGCCACACCGTGCTGCTACTGATTGAAGGTCGTTGTACTTGCTAGTTGAGAACTGATATTCCCAGACTATTGCTTCCCATTCTTACCGTTTGTGACTCGTGTTATGGTTGGTGAACATTGACAACCCATATTTAAATTCTTTGGTCATGGTCAGTGACATATGCTTAGTTTGGTTGTTTGGTGTGCATAGTAGCCACACCGTGCCACTACATATTGAATTGATTTGTCCTTTCTATTCAATACATAGGGTTCCCAGACCATTGTCCCTCCCTGTGACCATTTGTGACTCGTGTTATGAGTTTTCAATGTTGACCACACATAGTGGACTTCTTCGGTCATAGTCAGTGACGTATGCATCCTTTGGTTGGTCACTGTGCACGCTAGCCACACCGTGCTACTACTTGTTGAAGGTCGTTGTACTTGCTACTTGATAACTAGTGTTCCCAACCCATTGTTTTTCCCTCTGACCATTTGTGACTTGTGTGATGGGTTGTGAACATTGACCAAACATATTGAAATTCTTTGGTCATGGTCAGTGACATATGCCTACTTTGGTTTGTCACTTTACATGGTTACCACGCCGTGTCACTAGGTATTGAAGGTCTTTGTGCTCTGTAGTTGAAAGCTAGTCTTCCCAAACCATTGTTATCCCCTCTGCCTATCTGTGACTTGTGTTGTGAGATGTCAACGTTGACCACATGAAGTGAAATTATTTGGGCATGGTCAGTGATATATGCATACTTTGGTTGGTCACTGTCCATTGTAGCCACACTTTGCCACTACATATTGAAGGTGTTTGTACTTGCTGGTCGATAACTAGTATTTGCAAACCAATATCTTCCACTCTGATCATTTGTGACTCGTGTTATGAGTTGTCAAAGTTAAACACACATAGTGAAATTCTTTGGTCATGGTCAATGACATCTGCCTACTTTGGTTGGTCATCGTGCATGGTATCCACACCGTGCCACAACTTGTTGAAGGTCCTTGTGCTTGCTAGTTGAAACCTGGTGTTCCCCAACCAGTTGTTTCCCCCTCTGACCATTTGTGGCTCGTATTATGAGTTGACAACGTTGACTACACACAGCGGATTTCTTTGGTCAAAGGCAGTACATATGCCTACTTTGGTCGGTCATTGTGCATGGTAGCTACACTGTGCTACTACTGATTGAAGTTCGTTGTACTTGCTAGTTGAGAACTAATGTTCCCAGACCATTGTTTCTCCCTCAAACCGTTTGTGACTCGTGTTATAGTTGGTGAACGTTGACCACCCATATTGAAATTCTCTAGTCATGGTCAGTGACATGTGCCTAGTTTGGTTGTTTGGTGTGCATAGTAGCCACACCTTGCCACAACGTATTGAAGTTCTTTGTCCTTTGTACTCAACACATAGGGTTCCCAAACCATTATCTCTCCCTCTGACCATTTGTAACTTGTGTTATGAGTTGTCAATGTTGACCACACATAGCAGACATCTTCGGTCATAGTCAGTGACGTATGCATCCTTTGGTTGTTCACTGTGCACGCTAGCCACACCATGCCACTACTTGTTGAAGGTCTTTGTACTTGCTAGTTGATAACCAGTGTTCCCAACCCATTGTTTCCCCCTCTGACCATTAGTGACTCGTGTTATGAGTTTTCAGCGTTGACCACACACTGTGAAGTTATTCTGGTCATGGTTAGTGACATATGCCTAGTTTGGTTTTTCACTGTACATGGTAACCACGTCGTGTCACAACGTGTTTAAGGTCTTTCTGCTTTATAGTTGATAGCTAGTCTTCCCAAACCATTGTTACCCCCTCTGACTATCTGTGACTCGTGTTGTGAGTTGTCAACATTGACCACATGAAGTGAAATTCTTTGGTCATTGTCAATGACATATGCATACTTTGGTTGTACACTATGCATTGTAGCCACACTGTGCTTGTACATTTTGAAGGTATCTATACTTGCTAGTCGATAACTAGTATTCACAAACCATTATCTTCCACTCTAACCATTTGTGACTCATGTTATGAGTTGTCAAAGTTTACCACACATAGTGACATTCTTTGGTCATGGTCAGTGACATCTGCCTACTTATGTTGGTCATCGTGCATGGTATACACACCATGCCACGACTTGTTGAAGGTCCTTGTGCTTGCTTGTTGATACCTGGTGTTCCCAAACCAGCTCTTTCCCCCTCTGACCATTTGTGGCTCGTATCATGAGTTGTCAACGTTGACTACACACAGCGGATTTCTTTGGTCAAAGGCAGTACATATGCCTACTTTGGTCGGTCATTGTGCATGGTAGCTACACCGTGCTACTACTAATTGAAGTTCGTTGTACTTGCTAGTTGAGAACTAATATTCCCAGACCATTGTTTCCCCCTCTGACTGTTTGTGACTCGTGTTATGGTTGGTGAACGTTGACCACCCATATTGAAATTCTCTGGTCATGGTCAGTGACATGTGCCTAGTTTGGTTGTTTGGTGTNAAACCAGTTGTTTCCCCCTCTGACCATTTGTGGCTCGTATCATGAGTTGTCAACGTTGACTACACACAGCGGATTTCTTTGGTCAAAGGCAGTACATATGCCTACTTTGGTCGGTCATTGTGCATGGTAGCTACACCGTGCTACTACTGATTGAAGTTCGTTGTACTTGCTAGTTGAGAACTAATATTCCCAGACCATTGTTTCCCCCTCTGACTGTTTGTGACTCGTGTTATGGTTGGTGAACGTTGACCACCCATATTGAAATTCTCTGGTCATGGTCAGTGACATGTGCCTAGTTTGGTTGTTTGGTGTGCATAGTAGCCACACCTTGCCACTACGTATTGAAGTTCTTAGTGCTTTCTATTCAACACATAGGGTTCCCAAACCATTATCTCTCGCTCTGACCATTTGTAACTCGTGTTATGAGTTGTCAATGTTGACCACACATAGCGGACATCTTCGGTCATAGTCAGTGACGTATGCATCCTTTGGTTGGTCATTATGCACGCTAGCCATACCATGCCACTACTTGTTGAAGGTCTTTGTACTTGCTAGTTGATAACCAGTGTTCCCAACCCATTGTTTCCCCCTCTGACCATTAGTGATCAGTGTTATGAGTTTTCAATGTTCACCACACACTGTGAAGTTGTTTTGGTCATGGTTAGTGACATATGCCTAGTTTGGTTTGTCACTGTACATGGTAACCACGCCGTGTCACTATGTATTGAAGGTCTTTGTGCTTTCTAGTTGATAGCTAGTCTTCCCAAACCATTGTTACCTCCTCTGACTATCTGTGACTCGTGTTGTGAGTTGTCAAAATGGACCAGATGAAGTGAAATTCTTTGGTCATTGTCAGTGACATATGCATGATTTGGTTGTTCATTGTGCATTGTAGCCACATTGTGCCACTACATATTGAAGGTATTTGTGCTTGCTAGATGATAACTAGTATTCACAAACCATTATCTTCCACTCTGACCATTTGTGACTCGTGTTATCAGTTTGCCACACATAGTGACAGTATTTGGTCATGGTCAGTGACATATGCCTACTTTGGTTGGTCATCGTGCATGGTATCAACACCGTGCCACAACTTATTGAAGGTCCTTGTGCTTGCTAGTTGATACATGGTGTTCCCAAACCAGTGTTTTACCCTGAGACCATTTGTGACTTGTATGATGAGTTGTCAACGTTGACCACACACAGCGGATTTCTATAGTCAAAGGCATTACATATGCCTACTTTGGTCGGCCATTGTGGATGGTAGCCACAGCGTGCTACTACTGATTGAAGGTCGTTGTAACTGCTAGTTGAGAACTGATATTCCCAGACCATTGTTTTCCCCTCTGATCATTGGTGACTCGTGTTATGGTTGCTGAACATTGACCACCCATATTGCAATTCTTTGGTCATGTTCAGTGACATGTGCCTAGTTTGGTTGTTTGGTGTGCATAGTAGCCACACCGTGCCACTGCATATTTAAGTTATTTGTCCTTTCTAGTCGATACATAGGGTTCCCAAACCATTGTCTCTCCCTCTGACCATTTGTGACTCCTGTTATGAGTTGCCAATGTTGACCACACATAGTGGACTTCTTCGGTCATAGTCAGGGATGTATGCATCCTTTGGTTGGTCACTGTGCATGCTTTCCACACCTTCCCACTACTTGTTGAATGTCTTCGTAGATGCTAGTTGATAACTAGTGTTCCCAACCCATTGTTTCGCCCTCTGATCATTAGTGACTCCTGTTATGATTTTTCAACGTTGACCACACACTGTGAGATTCTTTTGGTCATGGTTAGTGACATATGCCTACTTTGGGTTGTCACTGTACAAGGTTACAACGCCGTGTCACTATGTATTGAATGTCTTTGTGCCTTCTAGTTGATAGCTAGTGCTCCCAAACCATTGTTACTCCCTCTGACTATCTGTGACTCGTGTTGTGAGTTGTCAATGTTGACCACATGGAGAGAAATTCTTTGGTCATGGTCAGTGACATATGCCTACTTTGGGTTGTCACTGTACAAGGTTACAACGCCGTGTCACTATGTATTGAATGTCTTTGTGCCTTCTAGTTGATAGCTAGTGCTCCCAAACCATTGTTACTCCCTCTGACTATCTGTGACTCGTGTTGTGAGTTGTCAATGTTGACCACATGGAGAGAAATTCTTTGGTCATGGTCAGTGACATATGCATACATTGGTTGTTCACTGTGCATTGTAGCCACAGTGTGCCACTACAAATTGAAGGTATTTGTACTTGCTTGTCGATAACTAGTATTCACAAACCATTATCTTCCACTCTGACCATTTGTGACTCGTGTTATGAGTTGTCAACGTTTACCACACATAGTGACATTCTTTGGTCATGGTCAGTGACATATGCCTACATTGGTTGGTCATCGTGCATGGTATCCACACCGTGCCACAACTTATTGAAAATCCTTGTGCTTGCTCGTTGATAGCTGGTGTTCCCAAACAATTCTTTCCCCCTCTACCCATATGTGACTCGTATTATGAGTTGTCAACGTTGACCACACACAGCGGATTTCTTTCATCAAGGGTAGTACATATGCCTACTTTGGTCGGTCATTGTGCATGGTAGCCACACCGTGCTACTACTGGTTGAAAGTCGTTGTAGTTGCTAGTTGAAAACTGATATTCACAGACCATTGTTTCCCCCTCCGACCGTTTGTAACTTGTGTTATGGTTGGTGAACGTCGACAACCCATATTAAAATTCTCTGGTCATGGCCAGTGACATATGCCTAGTTTGGTTGTTTGGTGTGCATAGTAGCCACACCGTGCCACTACGCATTGAAGTTTGTTGTCCTTTCTAGTCGATACATAGGGTTCCCAAACCATTGTCTCTCCCTCTGGCCATTTGTGACTCGTGTTATGAGTTGTCACTGTTAACCACACAAAGTGGACTTCTTCAGTCATAGTCAGTGACGTATGCATCCTTTGGTTTTCATTCTGAACGCTAGCCACACCGTGCCACTACTTGTTGAAGGTGTTTGTACTTGCTAGTTGATATCTAGTCTTCCCAACCCATTGTATCCCCCTCTGACCATTTGTGACTCGTGTTGTGATTTTTCAACGTTGATCACACACTGTGAAATTCTTTTGGTCATGGTTAGTGACATATGCCTACTTTGGTTTGTCGCTGTACATGGTTACCACGTCGTGTCACTACGTATTGAAGGTCTTTGTGATTTCTAGTTGATAGCCAGTCTTCCCAAACCATTGTTACCCCCTCTGACTATCTGTGACTCGTGTTGTGAGTTGTCGACATTGACCACTTGATGTGAAACTGGTTGGTCGTGGTCAGTGACATATGCATACTTTGGTTGGTCACTGTGCATTGTAGCCTCACTTTGCCACTACATATTGAAGGTGTTTGTACTTGCTAGTCAAAAACTAGTATTCACAAACCAGTATCTTCCACTCTGACCATTTGTGACTCGTGTTATGAGTAGTCAAAGTTTACCACACATATTGACATTCTTTGGTCATGGTCAGTGACATGTGCCTACTTTGGTTGGTCATTGTGCATGGTATCCACACCGTGCCACAACGTATTGAATGTCCTTGTGCTTGCTAGTTGATACCTGGTGTTCCCAAACCACTGTTTCCCCCTCTGACCATTTGTGACTCGTATTGTGCGTTGTCAACCTTGATCACGCAGCGGATTTCTTTGGTCAGGGGCAGTACATATGCCTAGTTTGGTCGGTCATTGTGCATGGTAGCCACATCATGCTACTATGTATTGAAGGTCTTTGTGATTTCTAGTTGATAGCTAGTGTTCCCAGACCATTGTTACCCCCCTCTGACTATCTATGACTCGTGTTGTGATTTGTCAGCGTTGACCACATGAAGTGAAATTCGTTGGTCATGGTCAGTGATATATGAATACTATGGTTGGTCACTGTGCATGGTTGCCACACTGTGCCACCACAGATTGAAGGTATTTGTATTTTCTAGTCGATAACTGGTATTCACAAACCATTATCTTCCACTCTGACCATTTGTGACTCGTGTTATGAGTTGTCAAAGTTTACCACACATAGTGACATTCTTTGGTCATGGTCAGTGACATATGCCTACATTGGTTGGTCATCGTGCATGGTATCCACACCGTGCCACAACGTATTGAAGGTCCTTGTGTTTGCTAGTTGATACTATGTGTTCCCAAACCATTGTTTTCCCCCTCTGACCATTTGTCACTTGTATTATGAGTCGTCAACGTTAACCACACACAGCGGAATTCTTTTGTCAAAGGTAGTACATATGCCTATTTTGGTCGTTTGTTGTGCATAGTAGCCACACCGTGCTAGTACTGATTGAAGGTCGTTGTACCTGCAAGTTGAGAACTGATATTCCCAGACCATTGTTTCCCCCTCTCACCATTTGTGACTAGTGTTATGGTTGGTGAACGTTGACCACCCATATTGAAATTCTTTGGTCATTGTCAGTGACATATGCTTAGTTTGGTTGTTTGGTGTGCATAGTAGCCACACCGTGCCACTGCGTATTGAAGTTCTTTGTCCTTTCTAGTCAATACATACGGTTCCCAATCCATTGTCTCCCCGTCCGACCATTTGTGACTTGTGTTATGTGTTGTCAATGTTGACCACACATAGTGGACGTCTTCGGTCATAGTCAGTGACATATGCATCCTTTCATTGGTCAAACTGCACGCTAGCCACACCGTGCCACTACTTGTTGAAGGTATTTGTACTTGCTAGTTGATGACTAGTGTCCCCACCCCATTGTTTCCCCCTCTGACCATTTGTGACTCGTGCTATGGGTTGTGAACGTTGACCACCCATATTGAAATTCTTTGGTCATTGTCAGTGACATATGCTTAGTTTGGTTGTTTGGTGTGCATAGTAGCCACACCGTGCCACTACTTGTTGAAGGTATTTGTACTTGCTAGTTGATGACTAGTGTCCCCACCCCATTGTTTCCCCCTCTGACCATTTGTGACTCGTGCTATGGGTTGTGAACGTTGACCACCCATATTGAAATTCTTTGGTCATGGTCAGTGACAAATGCCTACTTTGGTTTGTAACTGTACATGGTTACCACACCGTGTCACTATGTATTGAAGGTATTTGTACTTTCTTGTTGATAGCTAGTCTACCCAAACCATTGTTAACGCCTCTAACTATCTGTGACTCGTGTTGTGAGATGTCAACGTTGACCACATGAAGTGAAGTTCTACGGTCATGGTCAGTGACATATGCATGCTTTGGTTGGTCATTGTGCATTGTAGCCACACTGTGCCACTTCATATTGAAGGTATTTGTACTTGCTAGTCGGTAACTCGTATGCACAAACCATTATCTTCCACGCTGACCATTTGTGACTGGTGTTATGAGTTCTAAAAGTTTACCAAACATAGTGACATTCTTTGGTCATGGTCTGTGACATATGCCTTCATTGGTTGGTCATCGTTCATGGTATCCACACCGTGCCACAACTTATTGAAGGTCCTTGTTTTTGCTAGTTGATACCTTGTGTTCCCAAACCATTGTTTCCTCCTCTGACCATTTGTGACTCGTTTTACGATTTGTCAACGTGGACCGCACACAGCGGATTTCTTTCGTCAAAGGCAGTACATATGCCTACTTTGGTCGGTCATTGTGCATGGTAGCCACAACGTGCTACTACTGATTGAAGGTCGTTGTACTTGCTAGTTTATAACTGATATGTCCAGACCATTTTTTCAACCTCTGACCGTTTGTGACTCGTGTTATGGTTGGTGAACGTTGACCACCCATACTGAAATTATCTGGTCATGGTCAGGGAGATATGCCTAGTTTGGTTGTTTTGTGTGCAGAGTAGCCACACCGTGCCACTACGTATTAAAATAATTTGTCCTTTCTAGTCTATACATAGGGTTCTTAAACCATTGTCTCTCCCTCTGACAATTTGTGACTCGTATTATGAGTTGTCAATATTGAACACACATATTGGACTTCTCCGTCATAGTCAGCGACATATGCATCCTTTGGTTGGTCAATGTGCACGCTAGCCACACCGTGCCACTACCTTTTGAAGGTTCTTGTACTTGCTACTTGAAAACTAGTGTTCCCAACCCATTGTTTCCCCCTCTGACCATTTGTGACTTGTGTTATGAGTCTTCAACGTTGACCACACACTGTGAAATTCTTTTGGTCATGATTAGTGACATATGCCTACTTTGGTTTGTCACTGTACATGGTTACCATGCAGTGTCACTACGTATTGAAGGTCTTTGTGCTTTCTAGTTGATAGCTAGCTAGCTTCCCAAACCATTGTTACCCCCCTCTGACTATCTGTGACTCGTGTTGTGAGTTGTCAACATTGACCACATGAAGTGAAATTCTTTTTTCATGGTCAGTGACATATGCATACATTGCTTGGTAACTGTGCATTTTAGCTACCATGTGCCACTACGTCTGGAAGGTATTTGTACTTGCTAGTTGATAACTAGTATTCACAAACCAGTATCTTCCACTATGACCATTTGTGACTTGTGTTTTGAGCTCTCAAGGTTTACCACTCATAGTGACATTCTTTGGTCATGGTCAGTGACATATGCCTACTTTGGTTGGTCATCGTTTATGGTATCAAAATCGTGCCACAACATATTGAAGGTCCTTGTGCTTGCTAGTTGCTACTTGATGTTCCCAAACGATTGTTTCCCCCTCTGACCATTTTTTTCTCGTATTATGAGCTGTCAACGTTGACCACACACATCGGATTTCTTTGGTCAAAGGCAGTACATATGCCTATTTTGGTCAGTCACTATGCATGGTAGCCACACCGTGCTACTACTGATTGAAGCTCGTTGTACTTGCTAGTTGATAACTGATATTCTTACACTATTGTTTCCCCCTCTGACCGTTTGTGAGTCGTGTTATGGTTGGTGAACATTAACAACCCATATTTAAATTCTTTGGTCATGGTCAGTGACATATGCCTAGTTTGGTTTTTTGGTGTGCATAGTAGCCACACCGTGCCACTACATATTGAAGTTATTTGTCCTTTCTATTCAAAACATAGGGTTCCCAGACCATTGTCTCTCCCTGTGACCTTTTGTGACTCGTGTTATGAGTTTTCAATGTTGACCACACATAGTGGTCTTCTTCGGTCATAGCCAGTGACGTATGCATCCTTTGGTTGGTCCCTGTGCACGCTAGCCACACTGTGCCACTACTTGTTGACGGTCGTTGTACTTGCTACTTGATAACTAGTGTTCCCAACCCATTGTTTTTCCCTCTGACCATTTGTGACTCGTTTGATGGGTTGTGAACGTTGACCAAACATATTGAAAATCTTTGGTCATGGTCAGTGACATATGCCTACTTTGGTTTGTCACTTTACATAGTTACCACGCCGTTTCACTAGGTATTGAAGGTCTTTGTGCTTTCTAGTTGATAGCTAGTCTTCCCAAACCATTGTTATCCCCTCTGACTATCTGTGACTCGTGTTGTGAGTTCTCAACATTGACCACATGAAGTGAAATTCTTTGGTCATGGTCAGTGATGTATGCATACTTTGGTTGGTCACTGTGCATTGTAGCCATACTTTGCCACTACATATTGAAGGTATTTGTCCTTGCTAGTCGATAACTAGAATTACAAACCAATATCTTCCACTCTGATCATTTGTGACTCGTGTTATGAGTTGTCAAAGTTTACCACACAGTAGCATTCTTTGGTCATGGTCAGTGACATATGCCTACTTTGCTTGGTCATCGTGCATGGTATCCACACCGTGCCACAACTTGTTGAAGGTCCTTGCGATTGCTAGTTGATATGTGGTGTTCGCAAACCAGTTGTTTCCCCCTCTGACCATTTGTGGCTCGTATTATGAGTTGACAACGTTGACTACACACAGCGGATTTCTTTGGTCAAAGGCAGTACATATGCCTACTTTGGTCGGTCATTGTGCATGGTAACTACACCGTGTTACTACTGATTGAAGTTCGTTGTACTTGTTAGTTGAGAACTAGTATTCCCAGACCATTGTTTCCCCCTCTGACCGTTTGTGACTCGTGTTATGGTTGGTGAACTTTGACCACCCATATTGGAACTCTATGGTCATGGTCAGTGACATGTGCCTAGTTTGGTTGTTTGGTGTGCATAGTAGCCACACCTTGCCACTACGTATTGAAGTTCTTTGTCCTTTCTAGTCAACACATAGGGTTCCCAAACCATTATCTTGCCCTCTGACCATTTGTAACTTGTGTTCTGAGTTGTAAATGTTGACCACACATAGCGGTCATCTTCGGTCATAGTCAGTGACGTATGCATCCTTAGGTTGGTCACTATGCATGCTAGCCACACCATGCCACTACTTGTTGAAGGTCTTTGTACTTGCTAGTTGATAACCAGTGTTCTCAACCCATTGTTTCCTCCTCTGACCATTAGTGACTCGTGTTATGAGTTTTCAACGTTGACCACACACTGTGAAGTTATTCTAGTCCTGGTTAGTGACATATGCCTAGTTTGGTTTGTCATTGTACATGGTAATCACGCCGTGTCACTACGTATTTAAGGTCTTTGTGCTTTCTAGTTGATAGCTAGTCTTCCCAAACCATTGTTACCCCCTCTGACTATCTGTGACTCGTGTTGTGAGTTGTTAACATTGACCACATGAAGTGAAATTCTTTGGTCATTATCAGTGACATATGCATACTTTGGTTGTTCACTGTGCATTGTAGCCACACTGTGCCACTACATATTGGAGGTATTTGTACTTGCTAGTCAATAACTAGTATTCACAAACCATTATCCTCCACTTTGACCATTTGTGACTCGTGTTATGAGTTGTCAAGGTTTGCCACACATAGTGACATTATTTTGTCATGGTCAGTGACATATGCGTACTTTGGTTGGTCATCGTGCATGGTATCAACACCGTGCCACAACTTATTGAAGGTCCTTGTGCTTGCTAGTTGATACATGGTGTTCCCAAACCATTGTTTCCCCCTCTAACCATTTGTGACTCGTATTATGAGTTGTCAACGTTTACCACACATAGTGACATTCTTTGGTCATGGTCAGTGACATATGCCTACTTTGGTCGGTCATTGTGCATGGTATCAACACCGTGCCACAACTTATTGAAGGTCCTTGTGCTTGCTAGTTGATATCTGGTGTTCCCAAACCATTGTTTCCCCCTCTAACCATTTGTGACTCGTATTATGAGTTGTCAACGTTGACCACACACAGCGGATTTCTTTAGTCAAAGGCATTACATATGCCTACTTTGGTCGGCCATTGTGCATGGTAGCCACACCGTGCTACTACTGATTGAAGGTTGTTGTAACTGCTAGTTGAAAACTGATATTCCAAGACCATTGTTTTCCCCTCTGACCATTGGTGACTCGTGTTATGGTTGCTGAACGTTGACCACCTATATTACAATTTTTTGGTCATGGTCAGTGACATGTGCCTAGTTTGGTTGTTTGGTGTGCATAGTAGCCACACCGTGCCACTACGTATTTAAGTTATTTGTCCTTTCTAGTCGATACATAGGGTTCCCAAACCATTGTCTCTCCCTCTGAACATTTGTGACTCCTGTTATGAGTTGTCAATGTTGACCACACATAGTGGACTTCTTTGGTCATAGTCGGTCACGTATGCATCCTTTGGTTGGTCACAGTGCACGCTATCCACACCTTGCCACTACTTGTTGAATGTCTTTGTAGATGCTAGTTGATAACTAGTGTTCCCAACCCATTGTTTCGCCCTCTGATCATAAGTGACTCGTGTTATGAATCTTCAACATTGACCACACACTCTGAGATTCTTTTGGTCATGGTCAGTGACAACTGCATACTTTGGTTGTTCACTGTGCATTGTAGCCATAGTGTGCCACTACATATTGAAGGTATTTGTACTTGCTTGTCGATAACTAGTATTCACAAACCATTATCTTCCACTCTCACCATTTGTGACTTGTGTTATGAGTTGTCAACGTTTACCACACATAGTGACATTCTTTGGTCATGGTCAGTGACATATGCCTACTTCGGTTGGTCATCGTGCATGGTATCCACACCGTGCCACAACGTATTGAAAATCCTTGTGCTTGATAGTTGATACCTGGTGTTCCCAAACAATTCTTTCCCCCTCTGCCCATATGTGATTCGTATTATGAGTTGTCAATGTTGACCACACACAGCGGATTTCTTTCGTCAAGGGCAATACATATGCCTACTTTGGTCGGTCATTGTGCATGGTAGCCACACCGTGCTACTACTGATTGAAGGTCGTTGTACTTGCTAGTTGAGAACTGATATTCCCAGACCATTGTTTCCCCCTACGACCGTTTGTGACTCGTGTTATGGTTGGTGAAGGTCGACAACCCATATTGAAATTCTCTGGTCACGGTCAGTGACATATGCCTAGTTTGGTTGTTTGGTGTGCATAGTAGCCACACCGCGCCACTACGCATTAAAGTTCGTTGTCCTTTCTAGTCGATACATAGGGTTCCCAAGCCATTGTCTCTCCCTCCGGTCATTTGTGACTCGTGTTATGAGTTGTTACTGTTAACCACACAAAGTGGACTTCTTCAGTCATAGTCAGTGACATATGCATCCTTTGGTTTTCACTCTGCACGCTAGCCACACCACGGCACTACTTGTTGAAGGTATTTGTACTTGCTAGTTGATAACTAGTCTTCCCAACCCATTGTTTCCCCTTCTGACCATTTGTGACTCGTGTTGTGAGTTTTCAACGTTGATCACACACTTTGAAATTCTTTTGGTCATGGTTAGTGACATATTCCTACTTTGGTTTGTCGCTGTACATGGTTACCACGTCGTGTCACTACGTATTGAAGGTCTTTTTGCTTTGTAGTTTGATTGCTAGTCTTCCCAAACCATTGTTACCCCCTCTGACTATCTGTGACTCGTGTTGTGAGTTGTCGACATTGACCACTTGATGTGAAATTCGTTGGTCATGGTCAGTGACATATGCATACTTTGGTTGGTCACTGTGCATTGTAGCCACACTGTGCCACTACATATTGAAGGTTTTTGTACTTGCTAGTCAAAAACTAGTATTCAAAATCCAGTATCTTCCACTCTGACCATTTGTGACTCGTGTTATGAGTAGTCAAAGTTTACCACACATATTGACATTCTTTGGTCATGGTCAGTGACATGTGCCTCCTTTGGTTGGTCATTGCTCATGGTATCCACACCGTGCCACAACTTATTGAATGTCCTTGTGCTTGCTAGTTGATACCTGGTGTTCCCAAACCATTGTATCCCCCTGTGACCATTTGTGACTTGTATTATGCGCTGTCAACGTTCATCACGCAGCGGATTTCTTTGGTCAAAGGCAGTACATATGCCTAGTTTGGTCGGTCATTATGCATGGTAGCCACATCATGCTACTACTGATTGGAGGTCGTTGTACTTGATAGTTGAGAACTGATATTCCCAGACCAGTGTTTCCCCCTCTGGCTGTTTGTGACTCGTGTTATGGTTGGTGAACGTGGACCACCCATATTGTAATTCTTTGGTCATGGTCAGTGACATATGCCTAGTTTGGTTGTTTGGTGTGTATAGTAGCCACACCGTACCACTACGTATTGAAGTTCTTTGTCCTCTATAGTCAATACATAGGGTTCCCAAACCATTGTATATCCACTTGACCATTTGTGACTCGTGTTATGAGTTGTCAATGTTGACCAAACATAGTGGACTTTTTCGGTCATAGTCAGTGACGTATGCATCCTTTAGTTGGTCACTGTGCACGCTAGCCACACGGTGCCATTGCTTGTTGAAGGTCTTTGTACTTGCTAATTGATAACTAGTGTTCCAAACCCATTGTTTCCCCCTATGAACATTTGTGACTCGTGTTATGAGTTTTCAACGTTGACGACACACTCTGAAATTCGTTTGGTCATGGTTAGTGACATATGGCTACTTTGGGTTGTCACTATACATGGTTACCACGACATGTCACTACGTATTTAAGGTCTTTGTGCTTTCTAGTTGATGGCTAGTGTTCCCAGACCATTGTTACCCCCCTCCAACTATCTATGACTCGTTTTGTGATTTGTCAGCGTTGACCACATGAATTGAAATTCGTTGGTCATGGTCAGTGACATATGAATTCTTTGGTTGGTCACTGTGCATGGTTGCCACACTGTGCCACCACAGATTGAAGGTATTTTTACTTGCTAGTCGATAACTGGTATTCACAAACCATTATCTTCCACTCTGACCATTTGTGACTCGTGTTATGAGTTGTCAAAGTTTACCACACATAGTGACATTCTTTGGTCATGGTCAGTGACATATGCCTACATTGGTTGGTCATCGTGCATGGTATCCACACCATGCCACAACTTATTGAAGGTCCTTGTGTTTGCTAGTTGATACTATGTGTTCCCAAACCATTGTTTCCCCCTCTGACCATTTGTGACTCGTATTATGAGTTGTCAATGTTGACCACACACAGCGGAATTCTTTGGTCAAAGGCAGTACATATGCCTATTTTGGTCGGTCGTTGTGCATAGTAGCCACACCGTGCTACTACTGATTGAAGGTCGTTGTACTTGCAAGTTGAGAACTGATATTCCCAGACCATTGCTTCCCCCTCTGACCATTTGTGACTCGTGTTATGGTTGGTGAATGTTGACCACCCATATTGAAATTCTTTGGTCATGGTCAGTGACATATGCCTAGTTTGGTTGTTTGGTGTGCATAGTAGCCACACCGTGCCACTGCGTATTGAAGTTCTTCGTCCTTTCTAGTCAATACATAGGGTTCCCAATCCATTGTCTCCCCGTCCGACCATTTGTGACTTGTGTTATGAGTTGTCAATGTTGACCACACATAGTGGACGTCTTCGGTCATAGTCAGTGACATATGCATCCTTTGATTGGTCAAACAGCACGCTAGCCACAGCGTTCCACTACTTGTTGAAGGTATTTGTACTTGCTAGTTGATAACCAGTGTTCCCACCCCATTCTTTCCCCCTCTGACCACATGTGACTCGTGTTATGGGTTGTGAACGTTGACCACCCATATTGAAATTATTTGGTCATGGTCAGTGGCAAATGCCTAGTTTGGTTTGTAACTGTACATGGTTACCACACAGTGTCACTATGTATTGAAGGTCTTTGTACTTTCTAGTTGATAGCTAGTCTTCCCAAACCATTGTGAACCCCTCTGACTATCTGTGACTCGTGTTGTGAGATGTCAACGTTGACCACATGAAGTGAAGGTCTTCGGTTATGGTCAGTGACGTATGCATACTTTGGTTGGTCACTGTGCATTGTAGCCACACTGTGCCACTCTATATTGAATGTATTTGTACTTGCTAGTCGGTAACTAGTCTTCACAAACCATTATCTTCCACTCTGACCATTTGTGACTGGTGTTATGAGTTGTAAAAGTTTACCAAACATAATGACATTCTTCGGTCATGGTCTGTGACATATGCCTACTTTGGTTGGTCATCATTCATGGTATCCACACTGTGCCACAACCTATTGAAGGTCCTTGTGCTTGCTAGTTGATACCTTGTGTTCCCAAACCATTGTTTCCTCCTCTGACCATTTGTGACTCGTTTTTTGATTTGTCAACGTTGACCGGACACAGCGGATTTCTTTGGTCAAAGGAAGTACATATGCCTACTTTGGTCGGTCATTGTGCATGGTAGCCACAATGTGCTACTACTGATTGAAGGTTGTTGTACTTGCTAGTTGAGAACTGATGTTCCCAGACCATTGTTTCCCCCTCTGACCGTTTGTGACTCGTGTTATGGTTGGTGATCTTTGACCACCCATATTGAAGTTATTTCTTCATGGTCAGTGACACATGCCTAGTTTGGTTGTTTGGTGTGCATAGTAGCCACACCATGCCACTACGTATTGAAGTTCGTTTTCCTTTTGAGTCAATACATAGGGTTCCCAAACCATTGTCTCTCCCTCTGACCATTTGTGACTTGTGTTATGAGTTGTCCATGTTGACCACACATAGTGGACTTCTTTGGTCATATTCAGTGACGTATGCATCTATTGGTTGGTCCCTGTGCACGCTAGCCACACCGTGCCACTACTTGTTGAAAGTCTTTGTACTTGCTAGTTGATAAAGAGTGTCCCCAACCCATTGTTTCCCCCTCTGATCATTTGTGACTCGTGTGATGAATTGTGAACGTTGACCATCCATATTGAAATTCTTTGGTCATGGCCAGTGACATATGCCTAGTTTGGTATGTCATTGTACACGAATACCACGTCGTGTCACTATGTATTGAAGGTCTTTGTGCTTTCTAGTTGATAGCTAGTCTTCCCAAACCATTGTTACCCCCATTTGACTATCTGTGACTCGTGTTGTGAGTTGTCTGCGTTCACCACATGAAGTGAAATGATTTGGTCATGGTCAGTGACATATGCATGCCTTGGTTGGTCATTGTGCATGGTAGCGACATTATGCCACTACATCGTGAATGCATACCGTGCCACAACTAATTGAAGGTCCTTGTGCTTGCCAGTTGATACCCGGTGTTCCCAAACCATTGTTTCCCCCCTCTGACCATTTGTTACTCGTATTATGAGTTGTCATCGTTGACCACACACAGCATGTTTCTTTGGTCTAAGGCGGTACATATGCTTACTCTAGTCGGTCATTGTGCATGGTAGCCACACCGTGCTACTACTGATTGAAGGCCTTACTTGCTAGTTGAGAACTGATATTCCCAGACCATTGTTTCCCCCTCTGACTGTTTGTGACTCGTGTTATGGCTGGTGAACGTTGACCACCCATATTGAAAGTCTTTGGTCATGGTCAGTCACATATGCCTAGTTTGGTTGTTTTGTGTGCAGAGTAGCCACACCGTGCCACTATGTATTGAAGTTATTTGTCCTTTCTAGTCGATACATAGGGTTCCCTAACCAAGGTCTCTCCCTCTGACCATTTGTGACTCGTGTTATGAGTTGTCAATGTTGACCATACAGAGTAGATTTCTTCTGTCATAGTCATAGACGTATGCATCCTTTGGTTGGTCATTGTGCACGCTAGCCACACCGTGCCACTACTTGTTGAAGGTCTTTGTACTTGCTAGTTGATAACTAGTGTTCCCTTTCCATTGTTTCCCCCTCAGACCATTTGTGACTCGTGTTATGAGTTTTGAACGTTGACCACACACTGTGAAATTCTTCTAGTCATGGTTACTGACATATGCCTTCTTTGGTTTGTCATTGTATAGGGTTACCATGCCGTGTCACTACGTATTGAAGGTACTTGTGCTTTCTAGTTGATAGCTAGTCTTCCCAAACCATTGTTACCCCCTCTGACTATCTATGACTCATGTTGAGAGTAGTCAACATTGACCACATGAAGTGAAATTCTTTGGTCATGGTCAGTGAAATATGCATACTTTGGTTGGTCAGTGTGCATTGTAGCCACACTCTGTCACTACATATGGAAGGTATTTGTACTTGCTAGTAAATAACTAGTATTTACAAGCCGTTCTCTTCCTCTGTTACCATTTGTGACTCGTGTTATGAGTTGTCAAGGTTTACCACACATAGTGACATTCTTTGGTCACTTTTAGTGACATATGCCTACTTTGGTTGGTCATCGTGCATGGTATCCACACCGTGCCACAACGTATTGAAGTTCCTTGTGCTTGCTAGTTGATACATTTCCTGAACCATTGATTCCCCCTCTGACCATATGAGTTGTCAACATTGACCACGCACAGCGGATTTCTGTGGTCAAATGTAGTACATATGTCTGCTTTAGTCGGTCATTGTGCATGGTAGCCACGCCGTGCTACTACTAATTGAAGGTCCTTGTACTTGCTAGTTGAGAACTGACATTCCCAGACCATTGTTTCCCCCTCTGACCGTTTGTGACTCGTGTTATGGTTGGTGAACGTTGACCACCTGTACTGAAATTATTTGGTCATTGTCAGTGACATATGCCTCGTTTGGTTGTTTGCTGTGCATGGCAGCCACACCGTGCCACTACGTATTGAAGTTCACTGTCCTTTCAAGTCGATACACAGGGTTCCCAAACCATTGTCTCTCCCTTTGACCATTTTTGACTTGTGTTATGAGTTGTCAATGTCTACCACACATAGTGGACTTCTTCGGTCATAGTCAGTGACGTATGTATCCTTTGGTTGGTCACTATACATGTTAGCTACACCGTGACACTACATGTTAAAGGTCATTGTACTTGCTAGTTGATAACTAGTGTTCCCAATCCATTGTCCCCCCCCCTCTTGAACATTTGTGACTTGTGTTATGGGTTGTGAACGCTGACCACCCTTGTTGAAATTCTTTGGTCATGGTCAGTGACATATGCCCAGTTCGGTTTGTCACTGTACATGATTAGCCCGCCGTGTCACTAGGTATTGAAGGACTTTGTGCTTTCTAGTTGATAGCTAGTTTCCTTAAACCATTGCTACCCCCCTCTGACTATCTGTGACTCATGTTGTGAGTTGTCAACGTTGACCACATGAAGTGGAGTTCTTTGGTCATGTTTAGTGACATATGAATGCTTTAGCTGGTCACTATGCATGGTAGCCACACTGTGCCACTACGAATTGAAGGTATTTGTACTTTCTAGTCAATAACTAGTAGTCACAAAACATTCTCTTCCACTTTGACCATTTGTGACTCGTGTTATGAGTTGTCAAAGTTTACCACACATAGTGATATTATTTGGTCATGGTCAGTGACATGCCTACTTTGGTTGGTCATTGTGCATGGTATCTATACCGTACCACATCTTATTGAAGGTCCTTGTGCTTGCTAGTTGATATCTGGTGTTCCCAAACCATTGTTTCCCCCTCTGACCATTTGTGACTCGTATTATGAGTTGTCAACTTTGACCACACACAGCGGATTTCTTTCGTCTTTTGCAGTACACATGCCTTCTTTGGTTGGTCGTTGTGCATGTTAGCCACACCGTGCTACTACTGAATGAAGGTTGTTTTACTTGTTAGTTGAGGACTGATATTCCCAGACCGTTGTTTCCCCCTCTGACAGTTTGTCACTTGTTCTATGACTGGTGAACGTTGACCATCCATATTTAAATTATTTGGTCATGGGCAGTGACATATGCCTAGTTTGGTTGTTTGGTGTGCATAGTGGCCACACCGTGCCACTACGTATTGAAGTTCTTTGCCATTTCGAGTCAATACATAGTGTTCCCCAACCATTTTCTCTCCCTCTGACCATCTGTGACTCGTGTTATGAGTTGTCAATGTTGACCACACATAGTGGACTTCTTCGGTCATAGTTAGTGACGTATGCATCCTTTAGTTTGTCACTGTGCACGCTAGCCGCACCGTGCCACTACTTGTTGAAGGTCTTTGTCCTTGCTAGCTGATGAATAGTGTTCCCAACCCATTATTTCCCCCTCTGACCATTTGTGACTCATGTTATGAATTGTGAACGCTGACCACCCATATTGAGATTCTTTGGTCATGGTCAGTGACATATGCCTAGTTTGGTTTGTCACTGTACATGAATACCACGCAGTGTCACTACGTATCAAAGGTCTTTGTGCTTTCTCATTGATAGCTAGTCTTCCTGAACCATTGTTACCCCCATCTGACCATCTCTGACTCGTGTTGTGAGTTGTCAGCGTTGACCACATGAAGTGAAATTCTTTGGTCATGGTCAGTAACATATGCATGCGTTGGTTGGTCACTGTGCATGGTAGCCACAATATGCCACTACTTATTGAAGGTATTTTTACTTGCTAGTCAATAACTAGTATTCACAAACCACTATCTTCCACTCTGACCATTTGTGATTCTTGTCATAAGTTGTCAAAGCTTACCACACATAGTGACTTTCTTTGGTCATGGTCAGTGACATATACCTATTTTCCTTGGTCATCGTTAATGGTATGCAAACCGTGCCACAACTTATTGAAGATCCTTGTGCTTGCTAGTTGATACCCGGTGTTCCCAAACCATTGTTTCCCCCTCTGACCATTTGTGACTCGTATCATGAGCTGTCAACGTTAACCACACACAACGGATTTCTTTGGTCAAAGGCGGTACATATGCGTACTTTGGTCGGTCATTGTGCATGGTAGCCACACCGGGCTACTACTGATTGAAGGTCATTGTACTTGCTAGTTGAGAACTGATATTCCCAGACCATTGTTTCCCCCTCTAACCGTTTGTGACTCGTGTTATGGCTGGTGAACGTTGACCACCCATATTGAAATACTTCGGTCATGATCAGTGACATATGCCTAGTTTGGTTGTTTGGTGTGCATAGTAGCTACACCGTGCCACTACGTATTGAAGTTCTATGTCCTTTCTAGTTGATACATAGGGTTTCCAAACCATTGCCTCTCCCTCTGACCACTTGTGACTCGTGTTATGAGTTGTCAATGTTGACCACACATAGTGGATTTCTTTGGTCATAGTGAGTGACGTATGCATTCTTTAGTTGGTCATTGTGCACGCTAGCCACACTGTGCCACTACTTGTTGAAGGTATTTGTACTTGCTAGTTGATTACTAGTGTTCCCAACCCATTGTTTCCCCCTCTGACCATTTGTCACTCGTGTTATGAGTTTTCAACGTTGACCACACACTGTGAAATTCTTTTGGTCATGGTTCGTGACATCTGTCTACTTTGGTTTGTCACTGGACATGGTAACCACGCCGTGTCACTGCGTATTGAAAATCTTTGTGCTTTCTAGATGATAGCTAGTCTTCCCAAACCATTTTTACCCCCTCTGACTATCTGTGACTCGTGTTGTGAGCTGTCAACATTGACCACATGAAGTGAAATTCTTTGGTTATGGTCAGTGACATATGCATACCTTGGTTGGTAATTGAGAATTGTAGCCACACTGTGTCACTACTTATGGAAGGTATTTGTACTTGCTAGTCGATAACTAGGATTCACAAACCATTATCTTCCACTCAGACCATTTGTGACTCGTGTTCAGTGTTGTCAAAGTTTACCACACATAGTGACATTCTTTGGTCATGGTCAGTGACATATGCCTACTTTGGTTGGTCATCGTGCATGGTATCCACACCGTGCCACAACTTATTGAAGGTCCTTGTGCTTGCTAGCTGATACCTGGTTTTCCGGAACCATCGTTTCCCCCATTGACCATTTGTGACTTGTGTTATTAGTTGTCAACGTTGACCACACACAGCGTATTTCTTTGGTCAAAGAAAGTACATATGTCTACTTTGGTCGGTAATTGCGCATGGTAGCCACACTGTGCTACTACTGGTTGAAGGTCGTTGTACTTTCTAGTTGAGAACTGACATTCCCAGACCATTGTTTCCCCCTCTGACCGTTTGTGACTAGTGTTATGGTTGGTGAACGTTGACCACCCATATTGAAGTTATTTGGTCATTGTCAGTGATATGTGCCTCGTTTGGTTGTTTGGTGTGCATAGTAGTCATAGTGTGCCACTACGTATTGAAGTTCTTTATCCTCTCTAGTCAATACATAGGGTTCCCAAACCAGTGTCTCTCCCTTTGACCATTTGTGACTCGTGTTATGAGTTGTCAATGTTGACCACACATAGTGCACTTCTTCGGTCATAGGCGTTGACATATGCATCCTTTGGCTGGTCACTGTGCACGCTAGCCACACTGTGCCACTACTTGTTGAAGGTCTTTGTACTTGCTAGTTGATAACTAGTGTTCCACACCCATTGCGCACCCCTCTGACCATTTGTGACTCGTGTTATGGGTTGTGAACGCTGACCACCCATATTGAAATTCTTTGGTCATGGTCAGTGACATATGCCCAGTTTGGTTTGTCGCTGTACATGACTAGCACGCCGTGTCACTATGTATTGAAGGTCTTTGTGCTTTGTAGTTCATAGCTAATTTTCCCAAACCATTGCTACCCCCTCTGACTATCTGTGACTGGTGTTGTGAGCTGTCAACATTGACCACATGAAGTGAAATTCTTTGGTCATGGTCAGTGACATATGCATACTTTGGTTGGTCACTGTGCATTGTAGCCACGCTGTGTCACTACATATGGAAGGTATTTGTACTTGCTAGGCAATAACTAGTATTTACAAACCATTATCTTCCACCCTGGCCATTTGTGACTCGTGTTATGAGTTGTCAAAGTTTACCACACATAGTGACATTCTTTGGTCATGGTCAGTGACATATGCCTACTTTGGTTGGTCATTGTGCATGGTATCCACACCATGCCACAATGTATTGAAGGTCCCTGTGCTTGGTAGTTGATACCTGGTGTTCCCAAACCATTCTTTCCCCTTGTGACCATTTGTGACTCGTATTATGAGTTGTCAACGTTGACCACACACAGCCGATTTCTTTGGTCAACGGCAGAACATATACCTACTTTAGTCGGTCATTGTGCATGGTAGCCACACCGTGCTACTATAGATTGAAGTTCGTTGTACTTGCTAGTTGAGAACTGATATTCCCAGACCATTTTTTCCCACTGTGACTGTTTGTGACTCGTGTTATGGTTGGTGAACATTGACCACCCATATTGAAACTCTTTGGTCATGGCCAGTGACATGCCTAGTTTGGTTGTTTGGTGTGCATAGTAGCCACACCGTGCCACTACGTATTGAAGATCTTTGTCCTTTCTAGTGGATACATGGGGTTTCCAAACCATTGTCTCTCCCTCTGGCCATTTGTGACTCATGTTATGAGTTGTCAATGTTGACCACACACAGTGGACTTCTTCGCTCATAGCTAGTGATGTATGCATCCTTTGGTTGGTCACTGTGCATGCTAGCCACACCGTGCCACTACATGTGGAATGTCTTTGTACTCGCTAGTTGATAACTAGTGGTCCCAACCCATTGTTCCCCCCTCTGAACATTTGTGACTCATGTTATGAGTTTTTAACGTTGACCACACACTGTGAAATTCTTGTGGTCAAGGTTAGTGACATATGCCTACTTTGCTTTGTCACGGTACATGGTTGCCACGCCGTGTCACTGCGTATTGAAGGTCTTTGTACTTTCTTGTTGATAGCTAGTCTGCCCAAACCGTTGTTTCCCCCTCTGACTATCTGTGAATCGTGTTGTGAGTTGTCAACATTGACCACATGAAGTAAAATTCTTTGGTCATGGTCAGTAATATATGCATAATTAGGTTGGTCACTGTGCATTGTAGCCACACTGTGCCACTACATATTGAAGCTATTTGTACTTGCTAGTCGATAACTAGTATTCACAATCCATTATCTTCCACTCTGACCATTCGTGACTCGTGTTACAAGTTGTCAACGTTGACCCATCATGGTGAAATTTTATGGTCATGGTCAGTGACACATACATTCTTTGGTTGGTCATTGTGCATGGTAGCCACACCGTGCCTCTCCTTATTAAAGATTTTTGTACTTGCTAGTTGGTATCTAGTATTCCTAAACCATGGTTTCCCCATCTGACAATTTGTGACCCATGTTATGGGTTGTCAACGTTGACCACCCTTTTGCCTTTCGCCTTTCGCCTTTTGACTGTTGATATTTACCTTTTGCCTTTTGCCTTTTGCCTTTTGAAATTTCCCTTTAGCCTTTTGCCTTTTGTCTTTTGCCTTTTCCCTTTGACTTTGACTTTTGCCTTTTGACTATTGCCTTTTGCATCTCAACTTTTGCCCTTTGACTATTGACTTTTGCCTTTTGACTTTTGCCTTTTTCTTTTACACGTTTGACTTTTGACTTTTGCCTTTTTGCCTTTCGACTTGTTACCATTACCTTTTGCCTTCTGACTTTTGACTTTTGCCTTTTGAATTTTGAGTTTTGCCTTCTCCTATTTGCCTTTTTCTAGTTGCCTTTTGCCTTCTTCCTTTGGACTTTTGCCTTTTGCCTTTTGACTTTTGCCTTTTGCCTTTTGAATTTTGCCTTTCGACTTTTTCCCTTTGACTTCTGCCCTTTGCCCGTTGCCCTTTGCCTTTTGCCTTTTGCCTTTTGACTTTTGAATTCTGCCTTTTGACATTTGACTTTTACCTTTTGACTTTTGCCTCTTGCCTTTTGCCATTTTCCTTTTGCCTTTTGCCCTTTGCCTTTTGCCTTTTGCCGTTTGCCTATTGCCTTTTGCCTTTTGCCTTTTGACTTTTGCCTTTTGCCTTTTGCCTTCTGACTTTTTGCTTTGGCGTTCTGACTCTTGCCTTTTGCCATTTTACGTTTGACTTTGGACTTTTGCCTCTTGCCAATTTACGTTTGCCTTTTGGCCTTTGCCTTCTGCCTTTTGCCTTTACCTTTTGACTTTTGACTATTGCCTTTTGACTTTAGACTTTTGCCTTTTGCCTTTTAACGTTTGCCTTTTGACTTTTGCCTTTTTTCTTTTGACGTTTGACTTTTGACTTTTGCCTCTTGCCTTTTGCCTTGTGACATTTGCCTTTTGCGTTTTGCCTTTTGACGTTTGACTTTTGCCTATTGCGTTTTGACTTTTGCCGTTTTTATGTTTGCCTTTTGCCTTTTGCCTTTTGCCTCTTGCATTTTGCCTTTGCCTTTTGACTTTCTACATTTGCATTTTGACTTCTGACGTTTGCCTTTGTCTTTTCCCTTTTGCCTTTTGCCTCTTGACTGTTGACATTTGCCTTTTGCCCTTTGCCATTTGCCTTTTGACTTTTGCATTTTGCCTTTTGCCTTTTGCCTTTTTCCTTTGCATTTTGACTTTTGACGCTTCCCTTTGTACTGTTTGCTAGTAGTTGTAGCAAACAGTACAAACTAGCAATGTTTGCTAGTAGTAGTTAAATAGGGACCAAACAAACGGGTCCGCGCTGACGTCGGCCGTGCCCCAACCAGTGCTAGTGCGACAAACGGTTCATTGCCAGCCCCATGGCGACTCTGTCACTTCGGCTGGGCTACCCGCTCTCACTTTATGTCCTCCTCGGTTGGTGAGCGGGTGCCGTCCTCGCTTACCCCTACGCCACCTTGCCGGACCAACTACCCGTAAGCTCCGACTCTGCCGCCCTTGCCCGTGGGTCCATCCGCTGCGATACCCCTTGTTGTCCGAGTCCCTGATTAGGAACTGTGCCCATCGGCATCAAGTGTAGACCCTCCCCTCCGCCGGACCATGGTCATCCGCACGGACTGTTCGCTATTTCCATCAAAACCGTTATGCCCCAGTCTGTCGTTGCACCGTTTTCTTTTCACCCTTAGGCCCCACAATCCCGTCCGTCGCAGGCGAGTAGTCGGTCCATCGAGGTCGTCCCCATCACCCAGCAATCCATCTCCGCCGGCCACATACCCCTTTTCCCGCCAGCCGGCTCGAATGCCGACCGTCCGCCGCCCTCCAAGGGGTCCCCTGCCTCGCCCGATGTCATGTGATGCCCTTCTTCCCCTGTTCCGTCCTCGATCGGCCCCGCCTCTGTCTCCCCCGTTCATTGGCCAGAGATCGACAGCTCGATCATCCTGACCGATTCCGTGATCTCGACAATACGCACCGGCGGGGGTTCCGGCTGCCGGTACCAGGTTGTCGGCGAGTTTGTCGGCCGGGCTACCCGCCCGTTTGGGAGCCTGCCGCCTATCCACCGGCTGCCGGTTGCCCGCCCCTGACCCACGAGGATCCGCCGACAACATCTTCCCCCCTCCGTGTCTGCGGTTGCTTCCAATGCCACAAAGGACACCCGCCACGTGGCGCCACAATGCGCCACGTGTCGTCCACCAAATCGGGCGGGGCCGGATCCATTGTACTCGTCTGATCATGCCTTCCACGTTCGACTTTGAAATGGATTTTTTGGTGAACAGATAAGTGCGCGCGCCTTGGGATTGCAATCAGTCGCCATGGCGGCCCCTCCACGTGGCGCTGCCACTTGTGTGCACCGTTTTGCCCGGGGGTTGGTTTCATGTGTGCGCCTTGCCTGCGCCTTTCCAACGCCTCTTGTCCCCTGAAGAACGGTGTCCTGTGGGGCCCAATGTGGCCTCCACTTGGGCCACGGACCGCCGTCGACTAGCCACATGGCATGGCCACATGGCTGGATCTCTTGGCCTAAAAGTTGGCCCACTCCCTCCCCTTGGCCTCCTGACCTGGTGGACCAGGTTTGGTGGCCTGGGGTTGAGGGAAGAGGGGGGTACTGTGAGTGGGTGGCGGCGGCACCGAGGGTGAGGGATAGCGGGTGGAGCGGAGATATAGATATAGATATAGATATAGACGTAGATATAGACATAGACATAGACATAGACATAGACATAGACATAGACATAGACATAGAAATAGACATAGACATAGACATAGACATAGACATAGACATAGACATAGACATGGACGTAGACATAGACATATCGCTCTCATTAAATGAAATGGACTACCAGAGTACATCATGCATCTAGGGTCGGCATGCAAGATAAAGTCATGTCCGCGTACAAGAGAGAGCCATGTCCGCATGCAAGAGAGAGTGAGAGGGTCATATCCGCATGCAACGGGTATGTCCATCCGGTCCAGGTCATGCAAGCAGTAGCCATGCACGTGGGAAACAGGCAAGAGAGAGCCTACAACATCACAAGCCAGGGGGAACACATGCATGCCACGTGGGGGCCATGTCCACTATCCTCCACTCTCGCTCCACCCTGCCAATGTCCGTCAGCTCTAGCCCCTCCTCCCTCCTCCAGAGCGCCCGCCTAGCCCTCGCCACGTCGCCTGCGTATGCCGTGTCCCTGGCCCACGCCATGGCCCTCTTCGTGATCTATTGCGCCTGAGCGCGCTCGAGGGCCACCCCCACCCGGTGGTTGACGAGGGCCCTCGCCGGTGCAGCCACCCCTTTTGCTTCCCCCTACCGAATCAGCCTCCACTGTGTCGCCTCGGTACAAGCCTTCAGCACTTGGTTGAGGCCTCTCGAAAACTCACCAAACATCTCCAGTGAAACCGAATACCAGCAGATCCCTCTCCGCTACCCCACTCATGGTCAAGTGGACCTATCCAATGAGTGATCACGAGCTAACCAAGTAAAAATGAGAGCTGGACGAGATTTTTGGGCAGTAACTTAGTCGTCCATCTATATCACCATACACAACCCCGGTGCTTTCTTAGGAAGAAGATATGTGACATTGTGCATCGGCTCCTGGGGGTTGAACGATGCTACCATCAAGAAATATTATCCCCATTCGCGAGAAGACAAGAATTTTGACCAACTTTAAGGAGCGAGAATCTTAATCGAGAGTGACTTGCAGAGCGGTTATCACCGTATTTGTGAGTCTGATAAAGACATCGAAAGATGGTGTTTTGTACTCACGAGGGAGACTTTGAGTTCACGCTCATACCATTTTGACTCAAGATTATTCCTACCATACTGTGAAAGCAATGAACAACATCTCTTGGCCGTACCTCGACGGCTTTATCATCGTCTACGTTGATGACATTCAAGTTATACAACCCCATGTTGGAGGACCACAATGGACGTTTATGAAAATTCCTGAATCCTTCTAAAGAAAGAATTCCTATGGAAACCTCTTGAAGTGCAACTTTGATGGTCGTTCCATTGAGTTTTAAGGCCATCATCTATGGCGGACGGATGAGGATGGACCAAAAAATGGTGATAATTGTTCACTAAAAAATCCCTCCAATGTTCGAGATGTCCAAGTGTTTAAAGATTTCTACAAATATTACCATCCATTCGTGGACAATTATGCCAAAATCGAATTGCTGTTGAATTGCTCCTAGCCACATGTGAAAATTCGCTTGATGTAAAGGTCTCGCTTGACTCATGGGGTATGGATCGAGGCCATTGCATCTGGTCATTGAGTGAGTAAATCCGCGAGATTTATAAGTCTTTGGTACATGTATCGTAGTCAAATTTTGATTGAGGAACTCCTTCCATTGAGTTTGTTGACGGTTCAAATTTAGATGTCTTCAAATACTTGACGGAGTGGTGGTCAGTGCCTGTAAAAAATTGTCGGTATTCCAGAAAGAGGGCCATGTTTTGGATGCTTGTACGAATGCGAATGTTTCCTCTTCATGCACAATGTGTTTTGGCTTATACATGCACACTTTGCATGAAAAATACGTGATGCATTGTTCTTCACCACCGTTGTCTTGTAAGAGAACAACTATGACCAATCGACTAGACTCGCGAGTTTCCATGACCATGTCAATGGTTCAATCCGCCAATCGTAAGGTTGTTGCCGAGGTCAAAGCATCTATCAAAGAGATGGATTATTATTGTTCTTTTCTCCATGTGTAACGGAACGGACAGAATCCTTGGCCAACTAGGCCAAAACCGCGGTGCTTGAGGGTCTCCGACCCTCAAGCCATCCCGTCCGCCCGCCTACAGGCCAGGGACCCCGTGCGAGCCACGTCGGACCGGCCGCGCGCTACACTCCCCCCCGATAGGAGTGAGCCACCCTCGGCGTCCGCACGTCGGACTCGAACCCCGGCGCTTTGATACCAACGTAACGAAACGGACATAATCCTTGGCCAACTAGGCCAAAACCGCGGTGCTTGAGGGTCTCCGACCCTCAAGCCATCCCGTCCGCCCGCCCACAAGCCAGGGACCCCGTGCGAGCCACATCGGACCGGCCGCGCGCTACACCATGATTCCACTTATTTGATTTGTTAGTGAAAAGGACAAGGTGTGAATACTCTTACATCGTTTTCTAAAAGTTGATGATACTAGTCACATTGCAAAGATTTGTTGACCTTGTCCAATGATCAACTGCTGACACTTTTTTTATGTCTTCCAATCCATCCACTACTGATGATTTGACCCGAATATTTGATCGAACAATAGTCAATGTCGTACTTTGATAGTTTTTTGTAGAACATGTGTCATTGTAAGACCTCATCAGCTCTTTAGAAAGATGCCCACCCTCCTCCAAGACGTTGGTGTACACTTGGATTTAATCAAGATACACACCAATAAGGTGATAAATGCTTTTTCCTGATACAATCTTGCGAGAGTCTCGTAACTCCAAATGACATGATCATGAACTTTACTTTTGAATTTTAGTGCGTTTTGAATTTAATCCTCTCAATGTTTTCAGAAGATATCTTGATCATTGCTCAGTAAGTTTAATTTAAAGACACTGAAAGTGGGTGAACAAATTCATCTCACAAGGGAAGCGGAGAGTGATTCCTCATGTTTACGCTGTTCATTGCATGGCATGCATATGCATCTTGCACTTTTTTTACACAAAAGATTGTGACGAGATAGGATGATGTGGATGGATGGACGAATGTTATTCTTGAGATTATCCTCCAGTTTTCTATTCAGTTGTGTTAGCTCGTAGTTGCTCATGAAACAGGTCCCCCCTGGGCTATTGGTCGGCTGCTTGGCTTCAATTCAATCTGATGGCAATTCATCGCAAAGTGTATCCGTAAACTCCTCAAGAAGTTGTACAAACACCGGGGCACTGTGAAAAAGTTCGTAGTGACCATTGCGGACGAGGCTCATGAGGCTAATATGTCGATGGTTGTTATCTCAATCCCCTCATTAGATTCTCCTTGGATGAGCTATGCCTATGCTCTTTGCTTCAAGAGGTACTTGGCCAAATAAAGAGTCATTGGCCATGGTCATGGTGTTTTGTTTCATCTATCTCCTAGATTTCATTGCAATCCTTTCTCTCTTTCTCGTTAACCAGCTTCTCGTAATCATCGTTATGTCGTGGATTGAGCTAACAACGGTGTGTACCATTGTGTGCCATTATTGCTGACGTAAACAAAACCGTCAATCCAGTAAACATACGCTTCATAACAGCATAGGATATCTTGTATAGGAATGATTTTCTTGTCACTTCTAGAGCAAGTTCTTCAGAGCGTTACATCATACAATTGTTTCATTTGCAACCCAAGAGTTTTACTAAGTAAACAAATTTTAAGTCATCTGTCGATGATCTTTCTTTCAAAGACAATCTTTTGGTGTGTGGGGAATTCCTCCGATCAATAACACTAGCATTATTTTGTGAGTGATGCAATCACGTGATTTCACCATCGATAGCATCATTGGTTTGTTTCCTTCGCATCCCTTGTCAAAATCTATAGTCTTAGGTGCCCTCATTCCTGACACTTTCATTCGTTCAAATGAGTTGCCACGTGGCACACATTGCTTTCCGACAAAGAGGAGCTTTCAAGTCTGCTCATGTCCTCTACCACATCCACTTTCCTTTTTTTCTCCTATTTACATTAAACTATAGATGCCAAAACTCCTTTGAAAAATCCGTGGTTTTTCCCCAAGTCTAACAGCGCTGAACATCTCATTGTTGATCGGCGTACAGTTCCTGCAGTATCGAGGTGTCGGTCAACTGTGGATATGTACAATCATGAAAGGAACCGTGGATCTCAAACCACTAGCCATCGGATACTTGGACAATTCAATCATATTCATTGACCCTTTCAGTACAGAAGTACATCTTTCAGCTTGTCAGCCGCATATGAACGGACCGTCCATTTGCGTTTGCAAGATCGAACGGCTCAAGAAGGGCCAGTTAGAATTAGGGCTCACTGAAGAGTTGGGTGTTTCTCTCGCTGAGCATTTCTTTTGAGACTGGTCCAAGATCCTTCATTTCTGAGTTGAGCTGTTAATGCACATGGTTGTCGACAATCTCAAAGCCAGGGAAGTCTGGTACACTTCGTTGTTCATTGGTGTTTGTCAGACTCAACTACCTGCAATGCCTCAAAATTTCATTCAGAGGCGGTGGGATGCATTTGCCAAGCCCACGGGGCCCAAACATTGAGAAGTTTTTGGAGTGGTTGGATTGGTGTCATTGGACCTACATACTACCACACATGCCAGGCATTTGCCTTGCGATCTTTGTGCATTGCGAACTACTGTCCCTCCATTGCTGGAGTCTTTGCCGAGCGACGATGTCATCGCTAGGTGTTCTCCGTCATGATGACCGTGGTCATCACGAGGTCCATGAAGTCCCAAGTCAAAGACAGGCGCTAAAAACTTTTGCGAGTTACTCGTGTGTGGGCAAAGTTTTCTTTTGCCCCTCTCATACCATTGCACTCTCGTATGAAGTCCTACATTAGCAATTTATAGGTAGAAGGTAGCGAAGTAATCACAAAATCTTGCACTTAGACGTTTGTGCAATTTTGAATTGCTAGCAAGTGTGCTTTTTGGACAAGTGTTGCAATAGTCAAGCACGTATACGTGTTGAATGTTTTTGCCCTTTGTTCAGTGTTGTAGGACGGATCAGGAATGCTCTGCCCCTTGTGGAGGTATGACCCCTAGATCCGTTGTAGTGTGACTCAACTATGCTCTGTCTCTTGTGAGATATGACCTGTGAGTACACCATGTGGGTGAGTGGTTACCTTGGCCATTTTGTTGATTTGGCCAAGTGAGAGGTCATGAGGTCGATCATGGCCCCATGCATATCTTCTTTGCTGTGGAAGCTTCCAAGAAAGAAAGTCCGTAGCTTCTTGGACGCTACATGGTTGGTCTGTCACCTTGACACTAGGATGCTTATGTGTCAAGCCCACAGTGCAAGTCTATTGGTGACGTGGCTGGTTCAGGCCACTTCCCAGGAATGTGCTTTTGAGTTCTAGGACTAGACAGAGAGCTATAAAAGGACTTGTCTTGCATGCTGATCAATCAACCCTTGCTTGATGCTCTCTTGCGTATTGACGACTTGAGCTCTTCTTGAGATGTAATGCTAAGGCGTTAGTACTCTTGAAGGTGAAGTGTATGCCTGATTAAGTTTGGGGTGCATGACACATGTCAACAAAGGAAGAAGGCCTAAAAACCTTTGTGAGCTTTTCGGTTTCGCGGCTTCTCTGCCAGAGGTGGTTAGCTCAGTAGCTAACAAAGGGTTATGGGCCCACTCCTCNCTGTGAGTACACCATGTGGGTGAGTGGTTACCTTGGCCATTTTGTTGATTTGGCCAAGTGAGAGGTCATGAGGTCGATCCTGGCCCCATGCATATCTTGTTTGCTGTGGAAGCTTCCAAGAAAGAAAGTCCGTAGCTTCTTGGACGCTACATGGTTGGTCTGTCACCTTGACACTAGGATGCTTATGTGTCAAGCCCACAGTGCAAGTCTATTGGTGACGTGGCTGGTTCAGGCCACTTCCCAGGAATGTGCTTTTGAGTTCTAGGACTGGACAGACAGCTATAAAAGGACTTGTCTTGCATGCTGATCAATCAACCCTTGCTTGATGCTCTCTTGCGTATTGACGACTTGAGCTCTTCTTGAGATGTAATGCTAAGGCGTTAGTACTCTTGAAGGTGAAGTGTATGCCTGATTAAGTTTGGGGTGCATGACACATGTCAACAAAGGAAGAAGGCCTAAAAACCTTTGTGAGCTTTTCGGTTTCGCGGCTTCTCTGCCAGAGGTGGTTAGCTCAGTAGCTAACAAAGGGTTATGGGCCCACTCCTCTGGTTAGGGAAGTTTCACGCACGCAACCGCTAAGGTCACAAGCAGTGAGAGCGCCTTCGCTCTCACCCAACTTCTCTGTTTGCAGGGCAACATCAGCAGGAGGGGAATGCAACACATCTGCACCTTTCTACCTTGGGAGCTGACATCAGCCTACATCAGCCTACATCTGCTTGCAACGGCCAACGGTAACAGGGGAAGCAGTTTCCTCTTCTCACCAACAGCCTACAGCGGCCTCAAACACAGGTTCATCGGCATCAACAACAGGTGCACCAGCTGAAGCAGTTGTAGTTGTGGGGATGGCAGGGACAAGGGAAGCAGGGAATCATTCACCCATCCTCAAGTTTGATGGAGAGGGGTTTGCACTCTGGAAGTGGCAGTTTAAGATCATCATGGATGACAAAGATCTGTTACGATATTTTGACGGAAGTATCCCAGCACCAAAGGAGGAGGGTGCTGACCTTGTGGCATGGGTCAAGCTCAACAAGAATGCTCTCGCCATTCTTGTGTCCTCCATACAACCCTCAGTCCTTTCGCACATCAGCGGTTGTACAGTGGCAGCCGCGGCATACGCCAAACTCGGCAAGGTGTTTCAGTCCTCCTCACTTGCCAACCGTCTCTTCATTCTACAAAACCTCATCAGCATGANTGTTTTTGCCCCTTGTTCAGTGTTGTAGGACGGATCAGGAATGCTCTGCCCCTTGTGGAGGTATGACCCCTAGATCCGTTGTAGTGTGACTCAACTATGCTCTGTCTCTTGTGAGATATGACCTGTGAGTACACCATGTGGGTGAGTGGTTACCTTGGCCATTTTGTTGATTTGGCCAAGTGAGAGGTCATGAGGTCGATCATGGCCCCATGCATATCTTCTTTGCTGTGGAAGCTTCCAAGAAAGAAAGTCCGTAGCTTCTTGGACGCTACATGGTTGGTCTGTCACCTTGACACTAGGATGCTTATGTGTCAAGTCCACAGTGCAAGTCTATTGGTGACGTGGCTGGTTCAGGCCACTTCCCAGGAATGTGCTTTTGAGTTCTAGGACTAGACAGAGAGCTATAAAAGGACTTGTCTTGCATGCTGATCAATCAACCCTTGCCTGATGCTCTCTTGCGTATTGACGATTTGAGCTCTTCTTGAGATGTAATGCTAAGGCGTTAGTACTCTTGAAGGTGAAGTGTATGCCTGATTAAGTTTGGGGTGCATGACACATGTCAACAAAGGAAGAAGGCCTAAAAACCTTTGTGAGCTTTTCGGTTTCGCGGCTTCTCTGCCAGAGGTGGTTAGCTCAGTAGCTAACAAAGGGTTATGGGCCCACTCCTCTGGTTAGGGAGGTTTCACGCACGCAACCGCTAAGGTCACAAGCAGTGAGAGCGCCTTCGCTCTCACCCAACTTCTCTGTTTGCAGGGCAACATCAGCAGGAGGGGAATGCAACACATCTGCACCTTTCTACCTTGGGAGCTGACATCAGCCTACATCAGCCTNACCGGCATGGGGTGGGACCTGAAATCCGACATGCAGGCCATGATCTTTCTGATGACGCTGCCGGAAAGTTGGGGCCCCATGATAACAGTGATTGGAGGGTGGACTGAAGATCTAGTTTCCTACACCACCGTCTCTGAGTATGTGCGGAATGAAGCCATGCGTCGTAGCAGTAGTGAAGCAAACATGGCTGCCTTTGCCTCACGGAGCAGCGGCACCTTCCGCAATACCTCATCCTCTGGGTACAAGGGAAACAACAGCACTAGCAACAGTGGAAGGGGTGCAAAGCGCCAAGGAAACTGCCACAACTGTGGCAAGGCCGGACACTGGGCTCGAGAGTGCCGTGCACCCAAGAGAGAGGGAGGAGACGGGGATGAATGGCGAGGGGGAAATGGTGGGAAGGATCCCACAAGCTTGATGGCTGAGTGTGCCTCCAACAAAGGGCGGGCGATACTCAGGCCAGGAGCCTATGGCCTTGACTCGGGCACAAACGAGCACACCACTTACGAGAAGAGAGACTTCATCTCTCTTGCTCCGTGTAACAAGAACTTCAGAGTCGCCAACGGCAAGGTTGAGGCAGCTGAGGGGATTGGTGACAAGCTGGTCACAGTGGGTGTCAATGGTGGAGTTTCCGACCTCAAGCTAGAGGAGGTGGTCTACTTGCCCTCCTTCACAGCCAACCTGCTCTCCGTCTCTAAGATAACTGACCATGGCATGACAGTGGTCTTTACGGAGAAGGAAGCGGTGATAGTTCCCACCAAGGACATCAACATTTCCTACTCTTCCAAGAAGGTTGTCGCACACGTTCCTCGCGTTGATGGACTCTACGTCTTGCAGACCAAAACGACAACTTCAATGGCTGAATCTTTGGCCGAGAGTGATGATGAGGAGAGCAGCGATGCAGACTTAGATGAGGAAGGACATGTTGGAGCAGCGGAAACAATGGAAGCAGATGATTCGGCAACAAAACCGCAGGCAAATGCAGCCACCGGGGCTGTTCATTCTAACCTGTGCACATCCTCCAAGAACCTGTGGCACAGGCGCTTTGGACACGTGGCTCATCGCACATTGGAGCTCATGGGAAAGCAGGAGCTAGTGCGTGGGATGGAGCTAGGTGACGAGGTGGAGGGAGCGGATATCATGTGTGAGCCATGCCTTCAAGGCAAGGCGAAAAAGAAACCCTTCAAGCGCAATGGAATGTGTGCTCTTGCACCTCTTGATCTTGTCCACTCTGACGTATGTGGTCCCTTTCGCATACCATCAAATGGAGGCAGCCGAAATTTCCTCACATGCATCGACGACAACAGCCGCAAAGTCTGGATATACTTTCTCAAAAAGAAAAGTGAGGTGAAGGAGAATCTATAGGCCTTTGTCGCTATGGTTGAGCGACAGCGTGGAAAGAAGGTGAAGGCATTCAGGATGGAAAATGGGGGAGAGTACGAAGCTTGCAGGGAGTGGCTCAAGACACAGGGCATTGAACACCAGAAAACTACGCCCTCCTCACCTCAAAGCAACGGCGTAGCAGAGAGGATGAACCAGACGCTCCTAGGCATGACAAGGTGCATGCTCTTTGACGCCAAGCTTCCTCCTAGGTTCTGGGCTGAAGCAGCACGTACGACTACATACCTTGTGAACCTCACACCTACAGCAGCTCTGCGAAGGAGAGGCAAGAAGAAGCAGACACAGCAATTGAAGACGCCTCAAGAAGCATGGTCAGGCAGGAAGCCGGACGCCTCCCATCTCAAGGTGTTTGGTTGCACCGGGTTTGCCAAGGTCCACGCTGGTGAGGGCCCTGGAAAGCTGGATGCAAGAGCACGAAAGTGTATTTTCATCGGTTACGACACCGCCCACAAAGCCTATCGACTGTGGGACCAAGGAGCCAAGAAGGTCATCCGCAGCAAAGACGTGGATTTCCACAAAATGTCTCTGAGTAAGGGAGAGCATCTCAAACTCGAGAACGCTCCAGAACAGGGAGAGTGGCTCACTCTCCTAGAAGAGGGAGACAAAGCACCAGCACAATGGCATGTGATAGGTGCTGTAACAGGGAGAGGAGCTCGTGAAGATGACTCGGAGGAATCAGACTCTGATTCCGACGTATCCGATCCTCTGGAACATGAGGATGATGCCTCTCCCATCATCAACGACGAACCAGACCTCCAGCCTCTACATCAACAGCACCAGCCAGCAGGTTCAAGGAGCAGTTCACGCCTCAAAGTACCTCGGCAGCATTACGACGCAGATATGGGTGAATGGACAGGCTTCAACTATTCATTCTTGGTTCAAGAGGAGCCAACGTCTGTCGAAGAGGCACTCACTCGGCCTGACAAAGCAGAGTGGGACGAAGCAATTCGCAGTGAACTCAGCTCCATTGAAGAGAATGGGACCTGGGTGCTGGTGGACAGACCTGCCGGGGCTCACGTTGTGGGGTCCAAGTGGGTGCTGAAAGTAAAAAGGAAACAGGATGGCAAGATAGACAAGTACAAGGCATGGGTGGTAGCAAAGGGGTTCTCCCAACGGCCTGGCGCAGAGTACGATGAGACCTTTGCCCCAGTTGTGACGTTTGCCTCCGTCCGGTCAATGCTCGCCATTGCTGCT
>SZWC01005341.1:144779-147279 GCA_023375785.1 Penium margaritaceum
GTAAGTACATGTACTAAAACTTTCAAATCGTACATGCTTCCCAAAATAAATGTAAAAAATTATGATCGAATACAACTAAACCTTTCAATTCAACCATGAAAAGTTTTAGGTCAATAACTATAAAACAAATTAAAGTGAAAAATGGAGAAAACTCCGCAATAAAATAAATATAGATAAATTTAAAAGCTTTTTGATAACGAAATACATTTATACGCACATAAATAAAAAAATAATTTCTTGAAACATGAATGTATGGTAATAAAGTATATGCATTTAGAGATATACATATGAATAAAATCATCATTTACAGTTTAGACATTAATCCATTCATATTCATTTTTTAAATATATGTATTGTAACGCATTTGACAGAATCCTTGGCCGACTAGGCCAAAACCGCGGTGCTTGAGGGTCTCCGACCCTCAAGCCATCCTGTCTCACTGCCCATGGTCCCAGGTGACCTTGCTCGAGCCACGTGGTTCCTTCGACCGGTCGGCGTGGCAACGCTACACTCCCCCCATTAGGAGTGAGAGCCGCCTCTGCATCTCCGGTAATCCAGACGTGGGATTCCAGCCTTGGAGCTCTGAAACTAATGTAACAGATTCGACGGAATCCTTGGCCAACTAGGCCAAAACCGTGGTGCTTCAGGGTCTCCGACCCTCAAGCCATTCCGTCTCACCGCCCACAGTCCTAGGTGACCCCGCTCGAGCCACGTGGCTCCTTCAACCGGTCGACGTGGCACTGCCACACTTCATGTACATAAATATATAGATAGAGATAATAATATATTTATATTTAGAAATTAAATCAATACAGGTCAATATTCATTTGTAGACATGCATACATCTAGATTTGTATCCAAACTATACATTTAATTTATGTATGTTGACACATATATTTCTATGTGAATTTACACCTAAAATACATGTATAAAATAAATTTACGTGTTATTTTATTTTTTGTTGAATATTCAAAAACAATTCCTAATGCTTAAGAATGTTGGAAATTCGTAGATCAATGTATGCTTCACAAGTCAAAAACTTAACAAAAATTTGCTAGGTCAGAAGTGGCCATTTTTCTAGCATTTCCAGTCCTCAAGATCCGTGCTTAAGCCTGAGATACTAGAATATTATATCATGTGGCATTTAGCCTCTTTGATCCTTGCAAGCCATCAAGGGGTTCATTTACCTCTTAAGGCCCCTTTTTTCCACATTTGCAAGGAGCTTCAAGAGATTGCCACATCAAAATGTATCTTTTCATGAAAAGGTACATCTGTACATCACGAAGAGGGTACACACCCCTTCATCATCAACAGCCAAAAAGCGAAGAAGACCCCAGACTAGTTAAGCTGTTTAGTTCTAGCAAAACAAATACATAAAATTACGTCTGTTTCCTTTCACTATGAGTTGGTGTGCACATTCAACTTTCGCACAAGTGGTAAGAGCTCGCATAAGTGGTTTCAGCTCCCTCTCTCAAGCCATATTAGTAATGGGGTGTGAGCCAGTTTGCAACAACTTGTAGAAGACACTCCCCTGTCTTAGGCATCATTGGTTTCAATGTTCTAGTGAGTTATGTAAATTGAGGGTCTAACTTTGTGTTGTTTCTTGAATGTGTACTCATGCTTATGTACAATGTGTGTAAGTCATTCTCACCAGATTATACCACGCTTGTACATCTATGTGTATGCCTACAATTATTTTGCATTAGGAATTTGTGTGCAAGAGAATCCATTCTTCGACTTTCTGGCAGATGGATGACCAATCAAAAAAGATCGGTCGTCTACATGTCAAATTTTACTTTGAAATATTCATTTTTGGTATCAAAACTGAGACGCATGCTGAGCTCCTTGCCCTGTCCAATTCCAACAAGAAACATAAAAAATATTATCCGTACATACATAAATAGTTGCAGTTCATTAAATTTGAATATCTATACCTCAAGCTTCGTGCATTTTCCATTTATATGTAGCTATTTTCACATCTACATCTATTTATTAAACAACATCAATATCTGTGAATATATATGGATTCATATCTATACATATGTTTCTATCTATATGTATGTATTAACATTACATCCACAAATACATATGTTTATCTTTACACATTTATGTACATATATGTTAATATCTATATCTATACATTTATGTATATCCATATCCACATCCATATTCATATTCATATCCATATCCATATCCATATCCATATCCATATCCATATCCATATTCATATCCATATCCATATCCATATCCATATCCATATCNACAAATACATATGTTTATCTTTACACATTTATGTACATATATGTTAATATCTATATCTATACATTTATGTATATCCATATCCACATCCATATTCATATTCATATCCATATCCATATCCATATCCATATCCATATCCATATCCATATCCATATCCATATCCATATCCATATCCATATCCATATCCATATCCATATCCATATCCATATCCATATCCATATCGACATCCATATCCATATCA
>SZWC01005342.1:0-14606 GCA_023375785.1 Penium margaritaceum
ACACACACACACACACACACACACACACACACACACACACACACACACACACACACACACACACACACACACACACACACACACACACACACACACACACACACACACATGCACACAAAAACACACGCATACTCACACCCTGGCTTATCTAAAAAAGTGAAACTATGCCGAAATCTGATTTCCAACTTTTGTCTAAATTTTGATGACAATGGTTACTACATAACCCAAGAAGGAGGTGGCCAGGGGTCACCTTCGTCGGTTGGTGATGGTGACCGGTGCAGCAGCAGCAGCCGTAGCCGCAGGGGCACCACCAGCAGTGTTACCAGCCATAGGAAACGTGGCGGGGACCACCGGAGTCGGCTTTTGCGGCCGCAGGCAGCAGCGACAGCAGCAGCAGCAGCACCGAAGGCAACTTGAGGTCGCACATTGCGTCAGCCGCGCGATAGCAGCATAGCAATCGCATATCAGTCGCATTACAGCACACCACTAGCGTGGTGGTGGCCTTCCTCGTGACAGCGTCATAGCAGATCTGAGAGACTGTGCTTCGATCAACCATCTCCTCCTATGGCCTTATGCCAACGGGAGCAAGTGTCACGTGCACTCACCCACGCCAAGCTCCGGAGATGAACAGATTGCCGTGGTAGGGAGTGCAACCGGCGCAGTGGTTGGCACCGGCACTGCATGCATGGCAGGTGCCGTGTCAACAGTGGCAGTTGTAGCCATGGCACACGCCTGAGGCGTCTAATGGTTTTTCTTGCTACTACTGTGTGAACGGCACCATGGCTGGCGATAGTGGCGCCACCGTCCTGCTGGGTGGTGACCGCCCTATATACGGTCTCTTCCTTCTTCTGGTTGTCGTCCAATACCGTGGCACCCCTCAGTGGAGTTATGGTGATGTTGTACGCCGAGCTCCAGGGTCTAAAGCGCATGGTGTAACAACTTACAAACCATGTGGTCTCTGAGTGAGCCGTTGCCACCATGCTGCTATAGACACCCCCATGTCCCTCCTCTCCATCCTCACCTCAATCAGTGGCATCACCTGACGGTGCCACGCCTCTCGAACTTTGCTCCACATTTGACGTCCTCCGCTCTATCCCGGAGTCAGTTTGAGTCATTTCAGCCTCTGGCTCCATCCCTTCTGTGGTAATCCCTTCAGCCCGCGCTCGTTTTGCTCCCACTCGGCACGCGAGGCAATGGATGGCACATTTGGCTAGACGTGTCCAGGAGGTAGCATCAGCAGCAAGAGTGGCAGATGTTATCGTGGAGCTCACTCTTTCATCCCCGGTCAGTGGGTTGGTGCGGCACCCCTTCCCAGCTTCTGCTGGTGTGTCGGTCAAAGGGGGGATAGAGTGTCCGCCGACGACCACCGGAGAGTGCATGAGGGATACAACGGATGGTGGTGCACGACGGGACGCTCTCAATGAGGAGGCGTCATCCAAGGAGTGGTCTGACGCGGAGTCGGATGCAGACGAGTATTCTAACGTAGAGTTAGAGGCTGATGTAGCGATGGAGATGGGGATGGAGACTACAGTTGATGCTGCAATGATAGCGACCGATGTGGTAGGTGTGGCAGTAACAGCAGACGAGGCAATAACAGCAATGGAGGTGACAACTGATACCCTTGGAATAGACGTCCGGGTAGTGGATGTGTCGGCAGCCATTGACGTCGTGATAGTAGTTGTAGTACAAGTCCCTACTACAGCCAAGATGACGGCAGTGGATGTCCTTGTTGGTGTACACACCACGATGGTCGTCATCCTTGTAGCAGTCGGTACGGCCTCCGTAGTGGCAGACGCTCCCTTAGCCGCAAAATCACTCATTGCAGGTACACATACGTGGTGGCAGCCAGACAGGCAAGAGATGTCGAGGTTTCCATCACTTCCGCTATGACCGGCGCCACTGCCACAGCTATCTATGCAGGTGCAGTTGTCATGGAGGAAACAGCTCAAGCAGTAGCTAATGCACAAGTAGCCGAGTCGACGTTTACACTCTGCGCTTCGTGACCAAGAGGATGTAGTGGCACGTGTGGAAGGGCACATGGAGGACCTCACGCTTGAGCTGTGTACAGCGAGCACACATTGGAGTACCGCACACGCCGGGGGTCGTCGTGTAGCGATAGTAGACGTCAAGGATGTGTACACGCGCCTCAAGGCTACTGAGTGGACGTTGTACGGTGCAATGTGGAGGTGGTCGGACTTGCACCGACAGTTGGAGGAGGCAATGTCAGTGGATGCCTCAGCAATGGCAGCCCGTGTAGGAGCAGCCGTTACCATGGTCGACACTGTTGACAGTTGAGTGGCGGTTGTGTCCGCCGCATCTGATGAGCATGCATCAGTCATCCCTATAGGTGCACCTACCATGGAGGATGCAGAGCAAGCTACGGATCTCCGGCTCATGGTTGCCCTGACCGGCATCACTGACACCATGGCGATTCCAGCCGACGACATAGCTACACACATCTAAGCTGTAGTTCATGTACCCGAGCGCCTGCGCTCCATAGTCGACGAGCAGAAGGCAGTCATGGCTTGAGCAGAGGCTCGTGTGTAGGAAGTCATGGCCGAGCTGTGGGAGGCGAGTAGCCGTTGTTACACTGTGGATGTTCCAGCATGACGGGCTGCCAAGGAGTGCGTAGAGAATGTGCACAAGTGAGGCAGTTGAGAGTTCTCTACACGATGTACGTTGGGGACGGGTGGACATTTAGTAGTAGGTGGACAATTGGTTATGAACAAGGGGATTGGAGGAGCCCCATGACATTGTACGGGCTCTTGGTTACGGGGACGATGCAGTAGAGGCAGATTCACAGACAGATGTTGACGTCCGACCAGCAGTCGACGGCCGAGTGATAGATGTGTCAGCAGCAGTCGGTGCCTCCACAGTAGTACCTCCTACAAATGCAGACGTTATAGATGTCGACAGGTAGTCTGGTGTCGACGCCCTGCCAATAGACCAGGCGACAGGTGATTCGACGGCTGATTTGCGGGACAAGGCGGAAAGGTTGTAGGAGGTCGTGGCTCCTGCCGACGCGCACACGATTGAGTTCCACTGTCAGGTTCGTTCCGCGGCTGACCGCCTCCATGCCGCAGATGCAGCCAGCCAGTCGTAAGTCGTAGCACAACTCGACGTGTTGTACACACATCTCAATGATGCAGAGTCTGTGTGGTGATGTGCAGCTCAGCAGCTGGCAGGCATACATTAGGTGATGGTGTTGGAGGAGGCCCTCAGTGCTGCACTAGTCACAGTAGTAGGTGCATCAGCAGCAATGGCTACGCCAACAACGACATGGACTGTGTCGACGACGCTGTGGTGTGAGGCTACGTGCATGAACCTCCCACCAGCATCATTCTCGCATTTGCTGTTGCTATGCAGGTCTATGTGGCCATGGGGGAGCCGTCCTCTCTCCTTAGGGGGGATATTGTACACAACTATCAGCTTTTCTCGTGTCTTCAAGCTTGGCCACACGTGGGGAGTGTAAGCACGTGTACTTTTGCCCGACGCCTCCCTGTGCATAGCACATACTGACACCACTGCTCTATGGTTGACATGGGTCGAGGTGGTGATGGTCGAGACCCGCATACCTTGTGGGTTCCGCCGGTGTGACGAGGAGAACTAGCACCTTGAGACCACCATGTTCATGCAAGTGTCTGTGTGTGTGAGTGTGTGTCTGTTATGCTATAGGTGTCACACTGTCGGACTCTACATCCTTGGGAGAGTGTTGTTGTGTGGACTTTGAGCAGACACTGCTCCACACAGCGATTGTGGCACCATAGGTCTTTTAGAGATCCCGAGTCTACATCATCACCTACAACATTGCTGATGTGATGCACTCACTGCGTTCCAGAATCCAGGTTTGTGGATGTGTAGTTGCTAGAGTTTTCTTGGTGGTCAACACACAGGCACCCAAAGATATGTTCCGGGGTCCCGAGGAGACTTGAGGTGGCTCTGGTCGATACCCGCGTACCCAGTGGGTCATACCTGTGCGACATGGAGACCCAGAGCCTTGAGCCAGTGTATGCATGTTAGGAGCTCATGGTGTGTTTCCCAGTGCTTAGTTGTGTACCTTGCTCATCAGTTGAGGCCCAGGGACCCGGAGACATGTTCCGGGGTCACGTGGAGACCTGCCTCGAATGTTACGGACATGTTCGGCTCGTCGTGCTGGTCATTCTGGTTCAAACAACTCGTCGTTCTGACGCCTGTGCAGGAAGTTATGACCGGGCGAGGGTTTTAGCCTCAACTAGGCCGTTTTGGCAGTTTGCGTAGTTTTGCGCGAGTTGCGCCTGGTGCATAGCCAAACGCGCCCCTAGATGCGCACCAGGCCTCACAGCTATTAAGTTGGCTGTTGCTCATTGTTCTTACTCTCTCTGTGTGTGTTATAATTATGGAAGCACATTTGACACTATTTGTGTCGCCTAGCCGAACTCTTGCCGTTTCGCGTCCAACCTGTGTTGACGCTGCAAGCTGACTGAGCGCTGACACCTAATCAGTGGCAAGCGTACTATGAAGCTTCCTTGTAATCTCATTTAAGGCTAGGAAGATGTGCAAAGTCTCATAAGCTCGAATAGGTGAGTAATGCACAGAGGAATGACAACAAACAAGCACACAGCATAAATACATGCCGCAGTGCACGGCGGGTGATGCATGCGGCAGTGCCAGTTTGTCCTAAAGCTAGCCCAAAACCGCTTTTTTAGCCGCAACTTTACGCACATGCATCCAAACGCAACACTGTCTGAATCTAAAGATGCACAATCTTGAGTCGGACGCTGTGAATAGTCACACGCACAAGTTTGGCATCGATCAATGCACACACAATGGAGAACATGAAAATCGGGCTTAAGAGTCAGTCCATCGAGAAACCTCTAGTGACTGCAAAAAAAGTGCAAAGGACCCCAACAAGTACCTAGGACGTCGTGGCAGCTGTCTGGCAGCTGTTGATGGGTAGAGCCACCACTCGGTGGTGCTCCGATGCCAACTGGGTCCGCATCGGGGATCTGCACGAGCATTGACATGGCCGAGTGGTCATAGTAAGCTACAAACAGACCGGGACGACTGACATCACAACACTCCCCCATGACCCCATGGTACGCATGTCCATAAACACGCCAAACTGACAGAATTGTGCAATGAGTGTGACAGGGAAGGGGCGAAGCCCAACAAAATGAATGGCCACCATGAACTTTCTACGCGCAAGTGTCTTGGTCAAGAAGTCAGCCCGCTGCATGTCCTTGCCTACTCACATAATAGAAATCGGCTGTCTATCCACAAGGTCATGTACAAATTGAAGCTTAGTAGCAATGTACTTTGTGCACGCATGAAACACACCAGAGTTCTTTGCAATGGCAAGAGCACTATGGTTTTCACAACGTAGTACGACACAAGTCATAGACTGACGCAACTCATGAAACAGATGGTGTAGCCACACTGCCTCATCAGTCCCAGCTCTTACCGCAACATACTCGGCCTCTTATGAGCTGCGAGCAATACAACCATCCTTGCCACTATTCCATGACAGGGCGGTGCCGCCTAGCAAGAATGCGTAGCCTGTCCTTCTGCTCCTATGAGAGCTCCACGTCCAGTCGCTGTCTGTGTAGCCGTTGAATACCACCAAACGTTGTTGTCACAAGTATAGTCCTAGAAATGGCATAAAAAGCATGTACTGTGCCACTTGCACAGCTGCCTGAAGAGGTCTTGCCAAGGACATTGCGAGAACTTTGCAAGGACGTTGACAACAAAGGCAACGCCGGGTTGTGTGCTAGTGGCCAAGTACATCAAAGCACCCATGAGGCACAAGTACAGGATCCAGTCCATTGTCTCCCCCAGCTGTGTTGGATCATCCACCTTCATAGCATCCTGCCCGTCAAGTGTGATGGGTGTGGAGGCTCTGGAAGCTGCACCAAGGAGGTTAGCAAACCGCTCTCCCACAACGTGAGCGTAACGTGCCTGATGCAGCAAGAGAGTGCACCGTTGACAATCACGTACGATCTCCATGCCGAGAAACACATCTGTAGGACCAAGGTCCTTCATCATGTAGGCAATGTGAAGGATTGCCTTGGCCTCCTTCATGGCCTCCATCAAAGGGGACGCAATCAGGAGGTCATCCACATAGACCAGGATGGGAGTGAAGCCCTTTGCGGTAAGTCTGAGAAAGAGGGTCCGGTCAGCGTTATTTTACACGTACCCGGCATGTGTCAGTGTGCCGATTCTCTTGGTTCGAGCACCAAGGTGTCAGCTTCAGGTTGTAAAAGACCTTCTGCAAGTGCCAGACCTTGTCACCGACCTGACTGCACCATGTGGATCTCCTCTTGTAGACTGCCATGGAGGAACGTGTTGTTCACATCCGTCTGGTGCAATTCCTGATCATAGTGAGAAACAACTATGAATAAGACGCAAGCACTGGTCATACGGCTAACGGGTGTAAAAGTGTCAGTGAAATCCACACCCTCAACCTATGAGAAACTCTTGGCCCTCAAGCGGGTGCTGTCGTGCTCCACCTTCTTATGAAAGACCCACTTGGTCAGTACAGCATTCCGCCCAAGCGAGAGGTCGACAAGCTCATAGACACCGTACTCGCGGATGGCTCTCAGCTCATCCTTACAAGTAGCACACCATTGCTCTGTATTGTCAACCGAGAGTGCCTCCTTCAACGTGCCTGGATCAGGCATCACTGAGGCAAAACTCTGGGTGGCCAAAACGCACGCCTTTGGACTCGGTCTGACCACAACCAAATCAGCTGCGAAATCACAAACACCAAGAACTCACGGGAGACCAACTCGTAGCTAACAGGGCATGCTGGATGCACCTCAGTATATTTTGGACACTCAAACCAGGGGCCTTTGTGCCAGGCTTACCACTTTGAACACTGTGAGTCGGATGTCTACGCGCCGTGTCAGCAGTCCGCTGAGCTCTAGAGGCCATTTCTCGGAGACCATCGGGCTCACGGGTGTAGCCTGATGCTGAGGTGCTTACCTCAGGCTGCACAGAAGACAGCTAGGCCACAGCCTCAGGAAAAGTAGGTACATGCACATGATTAGGTGTGACTGGAATGTCATTGGCATGGGATCAGGTATGCCAAAGGGAACTAACGCTGGCATGAGATATAATGTGCCATAGGGGACTAGCACTAAAACGTAATCAAGTGTACCAAAGGGGACTGACGTTGGCATGGGATCATGTGTGCTAGAGGAGACTCAAGCTCGTAAGGGATCAGGTGTGCCAAAGGGGACTAACACTAGCACGGCATCAGGTGTGCCAGAGGGGAATGACATTGGCATGAGATCAAGTGTGCTGGAGGGAAACTGATGACCCTACAGGACCCATAGCCAAGATGGCTGGATCGTTAGCAATCGGAGACCGGACCACGGGTGAGGAGGCCCGCACGGACCCATCCGTAGGACTAGACTCCCCATCCGCCGAAAAGCCACATAGGTAGGAATATGGTTGGCGGCCAGTGACACAATGTTGGACAGGTTGTGGTAGGTGAGGGTCCTTAAAGAAGGGAGCATCTCAAGGCTCAACAATGCAATGGCAAGCAGGGTCCCAAAAGCGCCAAGCCTTTAACCGCAGGAGGATGTCAAGGAAGGTACACATGTGATCCCAAAATGAGACCTTGGACCCCTGGTGGTCCTCGGTGTACTAGACAGAGGCAAGTAACCCCCAAGCGCGAGCAAGAAGGAGATCGGCGCGATTGTTGAACCACAACTCGTACCACATGACATGGTCTGGAAACGGACCGTGCAGCAAGTTGTTCCAGACCCACGTCATGTAGGAGAAGCCCTTCAAGGCAAATGACAATGGAATACCGCACTCAAACGGCATAGCGCGGCCCGCATCTTCCATGGTGTGATTCGAATGCTCAGACATACCGTTTTGCTGTGGTGTAACAGGGGTGGAGATATGATGAAAAATACCATGCCCAGCAAACTAGGCATCCATCTTGCCTAAGAACTTGCTACCGCGATCCGAGCGGAACGTGTGCAGGGTGTGATGAGACTAACGCTTAGCCATCACCAGCCATAGGTGGACCGCCAGGGCGGTATCGCTCTTGTTGCGGAGGTTGTAGACCCACCGTATTTGAGAGAAGTCATCGGTTAGGGTCAGAACATATCGACCCCGATATGAGACGGACTCTATTGGGAGAGGACCGAGAAGGTTCGAGTGGACCAAGTCTAGTGGACGTAGTACTCGGGAAGAGGAGTGAGGGTAAGAGCAATGAAGCATCTTACCCTAGGCGCAAAAAAGACAATTATTCTTAGGCGACGTCTCGAAGGAAGCCTCGTCAAGACCGAGGGCTTGGAGAGTTCAAACGAGCTTCCACTCTGTGTCCAAGCTCACATGGTAGAGGCAATGATGTAGTAAGTGATGGAGCTCAGGGGAGAGAATACAAGTGACAAACAAACGCCTAAAAGAGAGAGGAGGAGAAGAAATAGAGGGAATACAATGAGACACATGATAGAGGTGATCAACAACAGAGGTAAAAATCATAACGGCACATGTGTCAAGAGCAGTCATAGTGGCACAGTCAAGAGAGTGCTAAAAAATGAGACCCATCCTGGTGCATGCATGCATAGAGTGCATGTGATGGGTGGCACTAGAGTCAATGATCTAACTGCCACTTGGCTTAGTTGTCAATACTGAATAACATGCTAGAGAACACTTTGCCTCTACTCAATATGTAGCAGTGGACTTGAGACAACGATGAACAACACGGATCTGTCATTCATCAAGCCAGTCCGTACTATCACGTCCATCCTCATCACAAGCCAACTGAGCTTCCCCACAAGTAACATCACGGGCAACAGACATAATAGGACAATTATCTCAGGACCACTTGGCTGTGGCAACACACTCGCACCTTCCTGAGTACAGAGCGCCAGGAGATGACGAAGCTCCGTGATCGTGCGATCCCCAGGGTCCACATCACCGTTGCTACCTGGTGAAACGGATGCTTTTGCTAAAATTAGGATCGTGACATGTCCCATCCGTGTGTCACCGGAGGACATCTACTATGCGTGCACTGCCTAAAGGCCACGCAAGGCCACTCAAGGGACTGCTCATGATTTGTGTTGCGGTGAGTATCCCCATAGTTGTAGTAGTGGACAGAATGTACACTATCTCTACTCACCGACAGTTGATGTTGCTACTATCCCTTACCATGTCACTTTTCCCCTTCTTCTCCTATGTGGCTACTACAACGTCCTCAGTCTGGCTTCTCAGGGTAGAGGAGGAGGAGGAGCAGGCAGTAGAGGTGGGTAGTAGAGGTGGGACTCGTGAACTGGGGCAGAGGAGTTGGAGGGGTCGCAGTCACTACTATAACAAGGGGTCTAAACTGATGGGCGAGAGTAGCCTCATTAGTCGATTTCACCTAGAGGTAGTAGCGATGAGCCCACGGAAGCAGATTTAGTGACTCCGACAACTTAGAGGTTGCTACATGGTCAAAGCTTGTAGAGAGCTTCACGTGGCTCAAGGGTGCTCCCATCATGATGGTGTCGAGTGCCCACACTTGCGTCCCGCAACCACTCCCAAGGCACGTGTAAAGGTACATCGCACACCTCGAATAGTCTGCTATGAGCTTTTTGGGACTGTGACAGAAGGAGAGAAACTCATGCATTCGAGCGGCCCTCGTGACATGGGTCTCCGCAGCTAGTAGTGTGAGGGCTAGATCCCAGCCTTGGCGCGGGTCTGCTCAAGTCTCCGTCCCGGTCTCACCCAAGAAGGGACGGAAGTCGACCACAATCTCCTGTGGCATGGCATAGATTAGACCACGTATTGCTCTTGTTGCTAACCCAGCATGGTGAGCATCGTAGGTCCGGTACTGGCTTTGGTAGTAGGGCCGGATGCCCTTAGAATCGGCCCACACCTGAAACTAGGTCTCCTAGTAATCGAAGCCCCCTTCAATATCATAACAAGGTGGAGATGTCTCAAATTCCTTCGCTCACCACTCTGTGGGGAGGGCGACCTCAGGCTCGAGAGGTGGTGGACGAGGTATGGGGAGACCACGAGTGAGAGAAATGCCACCAAAATTAAATGCTAATGTACAACATGCCTGATCTTAATGATGAGGTGGCGGATCGGGAGGTTGTGACCCCATACGTAGCTCCACGAATGTGCTCCTTGAGGACACAAATAATGTCCTCACTTGGGTCCTTCTCTATCTCCTCCTCATCACATGTGTCAGCCTTTGATGATGGGTGTTGAGGCCACGGTGTTGTGTAGGGCAGTAGACTGCTGAACGGATGGTGCAGCTCTAAAACACCATCCTAGTGGCTGGTCTAAGGCCTCTGAACGACCTTTTAGTAACTCCACAATCTCCTACGTGTTGGTCAACCACTATTGCAACTGGCGGATCTCATCCTACATCCAACGACGCTCGTCAATCGGGAGTGATTGCGAACCATGGACTCGTAATGCCTAAAAAGGAGGAAGAGGAGGGATCTCTTAGCCCTTTGCCCTTGTCATGGATCGAAGCCATTGTAGTCCTCATAATGGGGCCGGACATCAAAATGGTCCAAATAGGACACTGGAAGCGTCTCTCGAGGAGTTTGAATGCTAACAAATATTGGCATTATGATCTAGAAATTCTTCATGTCAGCACTGCTGATGATGACACTAGCACTCGTTTTTTTCCAGCATTTTTATGTTAGCATTTTCTAAGCTGACGAATTTTATGCTAGCAATTGTTTTCTTTTTTTTAGTCAGTTGGACTTTACGTGGTTGTGAGGGTGACCGTATCATTTCTTGCTCGCGGCTGCATAGGCACTACGCAGGCCTGTAAAAATCTTGTACTATGTTGCATAGCTACTACGTAGCTACGTAGTAGTGCTACTTTGCAACACTATTAAGTAGGGATTGTTGTGCAATAGTAGTGATGCCCAAGACAGTAGCCGCTCCTACTGCTACTGTGAGTTTGTTGCTACTACGAGCACTGCCACTCCTATTGTGTTGTAGTAGCCTTTGCCGCTACTAGAATGCTTCTACTACTATTGGTAATATTGCTAGATTGATTGAAATGTTACTGTTATGTTGTTTTTGCCTCTACTACTGCTGTTATGTTATTATGGCTACTCGCAAGTGCTGATTTTGTTGCTATTTCTAGCTGTTGTCGTCGATGCACACTGCCAGTACTCAAAGCCGCCGTCACTGGCTGCTACTACGAGCCACTTCTCCCTTTTTTTTCCTTTCAAGGGTGGTAGCAAGGCACGGCTTTTGCTGCCACTTGGTATTATTGTCGCTCGGTGTGGCTACTATAGCTTGCACTACCGTAGCTCATCTTGTTACAGACGTTGTTTATGGACACTTTTCTTCACCACTTTTTGCATTTTTAATAGCATTTCTTCCACGGATTGATGTCACCGCTTGAGGTGAAAATGGCACGTTACCAATGTCAGTTATACAACTTATACCAATTCATCAATTTGGATAGAAGGCTTTCTCTTTCTTGAACTTTTACTTTGACTACAACATACAGTGATGGATTCTAGTGAGAAACGTGCTGTCAAATTTGACACAACCTAGTCCATGGAACTTTTTACTATCAAAAGAACCATTATGCACACGATAGTACATTCCACAACCACAATTCTTACACAACTATGGTTCTCTATCTTTTATGACTGTGATTTGCATTTTTTAACACAATTATAATTGTGAATGGATGAAGAATTAAATGTAGCACGACTTGGTTTCCACACCAAAAATTGCTACACAAGTACCTTATTGATATTTCATATCATTTTTAGGCTTTGATTCGTGTCTTATGATTCAAAAAAATATATTCAAGGTACTAATTCAGATGATGGCATGTCATTCAACAGAAAGTTTGGATCTTGAATTTGGGCGAGGAGTCTCATCTCGAAACAGTCATCAAAACAATTGTTTACGCATGAGCATATAAACAAATCACAGATGTGTAAAAAAGGCCTTTTGTTTTGTTGAAGATGTATGATATACAAGATATCCATGTTGCACGTGTAAGTTAGCATATTTTGGTACACCGAATATGGTACTCAAAGCATGCATCATCATGGATTTCAAATGTTTATATCCAATAAAAAGCGTTATTGTAAAACACATGTCTTGAACAAATATATGTGTGCTTTTTCATGAATGGATGTTGTTTGCGACACATGAGCTGTTTATTGAAGAAGATGTCTTCATGAAAAATATCCTAGGATTTATCATGATCACAACTAAAGACAGGTTGGGTAGTGTCTATCTCTTGTGCCTTTCACTGATGGGTCTTCTTTCCAAAAGCAACAGGCTAATGTTTAACATGGTCAGCATTGATGTCAAGAAGATTGGAGAAATGGGGGAAGCCGAAACACAACAACTTGGCTTCCACGAGATGGCATGCCTCAGTGCTCAACTTGTAAGGAACATGTATAAAGAGATATGTCAAAGACATAGACGGCTCGGCTCCTACAACAGGGAAGTAATGTTAGCGTACAACATGTTATCTTCAGCACGACATAAAGATGCGATGTACATTGGGAGCATCCACGGGATGAGGATGATGGAAACTGAATAGAACAAAGTAGAGTATCAATAATGGCCACTTGAAGAAAGTCTAGACAAAGGATGGGTCTGTGGGAATTTGCAATTCCATGTGTGGTGGTCGGGGAATAAAAGCGTCAGGTAATGGGGATCCACTGATGATGAAAGCAATTGAGGATTGGAGGAGGAATGGGGGGATCCAGAATTGGTTGAGATCCAAGGAGGGAGGATGGAGAAGAGGAGGAGACAGGCTAAAAGATAGGAATGAGAAGAGTGTGAAGGAATGGATGCTCCTACTTCACTTGTTAACAAGGATGGAGGAGAGGACGGGATGAGAGGGTGGGATGAGAGGAGGAAACGAGGAGAAGGTGGATGGAAAGGGAAAAAATATATTTAAGAGCGTAAGAATAGGTGAGGATGAGAATAATATAGGGGGTTGCAGGGAAATTGTTATTAGATAATGGTGGGATGGAGGTGGGTAGACAAGGAGAAATAGGGATAGAGAGGGTTTGGAAGGGGGAGGAAGAGAAAGAGGAAGATGGGATAGATCAAAAGAAATGGGGGAAAGGACGAGGAGATAGAGGGAGGATGGAACTAAGAGACATTTAGAGGATGTTTTTCAATGTGAATAGAATGATGGAGAGGCGTGGAGGATGGAAGAAGGGAGAGTGGGATAGAGAAGAAATTTTAAGGGGTGTATGCTAGCATAGAAGTATTGATGTTGGCAGTAATAAAGAAGATACTACAAATGTAGATCCCCCATTCATGAGGAGATGTGAGCTCGCCACATAAAATAGATAACCCTAATGACAGTGGTAGAAGGATAGGTGGAGCTAAACCATGATTAGTCACAGGGGTTTATCGTCAATATGACTTGCAATATCCTATTTCCATGAAGAGATTTGAAGATTCAAGGTGTTGGAGTAAAACATGAAGAAGAGGAGAAAAGGCGAAGGTGTCAAACTGCCAAGGATGTTAAGAGCAAGGAATAGGAGTTCGAGCCGAACTCTCACTACTAGGGTTGATTGCACCATTTTGAACCACAAAGATAATCCGAGCTCAACCTTGTAAAATACATGTGAGCATCGATTCATGCATGTGCAACAAAAAGTGTCCCATGGTGAATGGTACTTGAAATGGAGTTATAAAATCGTACACCTATACACATTACTATAGAACTACTTCTTGCACAAATGTTTGTCTATTTTTTCTCTTGTGTTTCATAATGTTAAAACCAAGCTTGGGAGGCCTGGAATTTGTCACAAAAGAACGATGTCAAACCTTGGTGCCTAATAGTTCGAGGGTTGAAAGGGTTGGAATTTGGATAGGATAGAGGGTGTAACCTACTCCTAACTTTATTCAATTACTATGTTGCAAGAGTTATGTATTTGTGATTAAGACACGTGCTTCCAACACCTCCTGTTTTTGATGAATAAAATAATTTTGTTGATGATTTAGATTGATATGTGATTTTGTGCAAAATGGCAATAGGAAAGAAGTAAAAACATAAAAAATGAATGGAGATTACAAAGGAATTTACTACGTAGTATCCAGTGACTAACTTCCACAAATCACCAAAGAATAAGCCTTGGCATTTTCTCACGATATCCGCCTTTGGCATCACCGAGTTTGTAGCAGGGATTCTTGTACATATAGTAAACAAGTATTCAAGGTTGACCATCTTGAGTTGGATGCAAAGAAAATTTAAGTGTTAAACATTATCTGACATGGATTCATTTGTTCTCATGGAGCTCCTAACATTAAACTCATAAAGCATGCAAATTTCAAACAGGACTTTGATGAATGATGATAGAGAGTAGGTACATAATCGTCAATACAAGGATACTACCTTTTTATGAGGATAGATTTTTCATCTTTGCCCAATGGCAAGCAGATCATGCACTCACTTTCTAGTGCGCTCTTCTAGTGCGCTCCAACACCATGCACTAGCACCATGCATTTAAAACTATTGCACTTGAATAGTGCACAATACAGTTCTCTCTCTCTCTATCTCTGTCTCTCTCTCTCTCTCCCTCTCTCTCTCTCTCTCTCTCTCTCTCTCTCTCTCTCTCTCTCTCTCTCTCTCTCCCTCTCTCTCTCTCTCTCTCTCTCTCTCTCTCTCT
>SZWC01005342.1:14956-32031 GCA_023375785.1 Penium margaritaceum
TCCTCTCTCTCTCTCTCTCTCTCTCTCTCTCCTCTCCCTCCCTCTCTCTCTCTCTCCCTCTCTCTATCTCTCTTTCTCTCTCTCTCTCTCTATATATGTATATATATATCTATCTCTCTCTCTCTCTCTCTCTCTCTCTATATTTATGATTTCAAACTCGAGTTTATAGAAAACTATTCCTAAAAAAATTAGGCACAGCTTGCGATGGACAGTCTCAGAGTGCGACGGAAACGTCGCCCAGAGCGACACTCAGGTGTGTTGCGGAAGCCGTGAACGTCTTGATAGGCAGGTCAGGACTGTGGGCCCATAACCCTTTTTCAGGAATGCTGTTCTGGCGTGCCTAAGTGTGCACGGCTTATTAGTACAAAGAGACTTCCAAGGAAGGTGTGTGCTTTGGGTCGCCACAACACCAAGGGAGCAGAATTCTGGCAGAATGCAGATTGTGGAAACTGAGAAAGTCTGGGAATCATTAATGGTTTGTTATTTTGTTGTGATCTGATTCTTATAGCCTGTGACCTGAGCTTTCCAACGCATCCAAGCACGCCCAAAACGGAGCAGTATATCCCCTGCTACGCCCATCCAAGCAACCCTTGGTGGAGCCGCCTTTGGCTGCCGCCCACGTGAGTCGTCTCCGACACGAGCCGACGACGGCTCGAAGCGCCTTTCTTTGATTGACAAGTCAAAGGGCGGCTTGACCTGGTCCAGGCGACCTCCCGGGTTGCTTCTCCTAGGGCCTTGGGGTCTATGGAGCTAGTTGGAGCTGAACACGAACCACCGGCGGTGGAGTATCCCGTCACCCGAGATGGGTACCAGATTCCACCTGCTTCACCACCCGAACTTTGGGTAGGGCTAACTCTCTGAATTTTCAACCATCTTTTCAAGATTTTTCTAAACTAGTAACAAAACGTATTCATGCAATATAAAAATATCAGAAGTTATATTGATTTTTTTTACAAAATATTGTGTGCCTCATTTCCAGCGCACGTCATTCAACCACAAAAATAGAATTGCAAATGTTAAATCAGGTATGTGCCAGATCCTGTCCGACTAGACGTTACACCAAAACGCAAGAACAGTCTTGAACCCACAACAACACCAAAAAAGGGCTAAAGAAAAAGGCCAAAGTGAAAGTTGACTAGATATCCGGAATATATACAGATATTCAACCATAGATGGCTAAATGTTTTGAGTAAGCAATGGTGTTTCACAAAAGCTCCATTTTCTTCTGCTTGTTGCAGAATCCTAGAGGGACATACAGAGCACACGTGCTTTGTATGCTTTGTGGCTAGACTTGAACGACTCCACAATTCCACTATCCAAATGTCGTGTTCAAAAACCAATCATTCAAATCTCGATCTACGGTCACAAGGTAGAACTTCCCCTCCATATTTGACCCCTTGTAGGTGTCGTGGATAGAGATTAAGGCTAAAGTCGGAAACCTACAACAAAGAATATTTCTTAATCGTGAGCCCCAAGTAGGATGATGTGGTTGGATGAAAAAATAGTGTCCACTAGCGGTCGACTAAGGAGCAGGTTTGTGATGTTTTCCATGGTTTTTGAAATTTTTGCAAAATTCCAACTCCACCTTTTAAGGAAAAGGGACCTTACTCAATCACCAACGTAGTTTCACCGTGCGTGTTCACTTAAAATTTTCATGCTAACGCAATTCACGCCAACGTATTGGGTTTGTTCTCAGTTCGTCATGATTGGACAGTCAAGCATGACTAAACTCTATGGAGGTGACTAGGAATAGATGAATCGGCACTGGCTATTCTAATTCACTCACCCATCCGTGCCTGACAACGCGGTCAAGCGATGTATGGCATGAAGTACTGTCTATCAGCTGGCATGTGGTGCTTGTGAAATATCCTTTTCCACAGATTTATTCCTTCACCTGCCTACTTTCTCTTGTTTGACATGTAATGCAAAACAATGACTTGCCAATGTATTCCTATTGTACATGGTTTGTGCACCGTTTGATGCTTTTTACATGGCACCAGTCATCTGAGTACCATGATGCATGCGGCAAAGGAGAAAGTTTGTCCCTCGTCAGTAAAGATATCTTCATACTCCATTGTTATTCGTCCAGTCCACCACTGGTTTATACACTCAACCTGTACCTAGGAACGTCGAGATACGTATTGGTGCTGACCCACACCCTACTAGCCATCAGCGCCAGCACTGACATACCCCTCAAAACCCTAGCCCGCCATGGCCTCTCTCTTTGCTGGCCGCTCATGGAACGCAATGTTCTGCCCTCCATGCCTGGCTCCACCTCAAGCTAGGAGCGAGCCATTTTTTACCCATAGCCTCCATTCCAACTCCATCGATTTGTCTCAGGTGGTGCTTTCAACTGCTTTTCAGCTTGTCCCGACCCATCGTACAAGGACATACAAAGCATTGTCCGAGCAGCCAACGCTAGGCGCGTGAGGACCCCTACCCTGGATTTGAATGACGTTGGGGAAACAAGCGGCAGACAAAGATCCTACTACAATGCGTGTTGAACGTGCCTGAAGAGGTACGGCACCGCAACTACAGGCCGGCTGACATGTGGCCCCGCGTCATACGTCGCTTTTGCTCAGTCCTACATGAGGAGCCCCTAAAGGCATAGCTAGAGCCCATCATCTTCACGTAGGTCCAATGCATGCAACATTGATGAATGCAAAACAAGGGATACCGGTTCCTCTGCCAATTGGATATGGTGAGCGGAGTAGGTTGGAAGTAGGGTGTCCCTGTTCTAAAGCAAGACATTTGGGAGGAGTATCACTAGGCAGGGGGAAAGGAAATACAAATTTTCGGAGATTAGCGGTTTGCATGGCGCGAACAATGTTACAACATGTGGGCTAATGAGATGGCGGAAGGTAGGCTTGCGGCCAATGCACTTGTCCTGTCAGCGCAAGCTATAGAGTATGATGCAACAGTAGCCACAAAAGGTTACATGATCATGTTCCCTTGCAATCATGAAGCCAAGAATGCGGTCAACATGGACGACCTCAACAAAGTCATGTGGGAGGGGGGAGACACATAGCCGCTAGCCGACCTCAACAAGGATGCGTTCAAAGTTGATGAGGAGAGTGACGAGTACGACCCGACAAAAGAGGCCGAGGAAGAGGGGGGAGGGGAGGTGTGAGGTGGCATGGTAGGTAAGCCAACAACGAGGATAGCAACCTCTTTGCCATGGGCATTTTAGACAGTAACAACCCTTCAGTTGAGGAGAACCATCGGCATGCCTCTACGAAAAAGCACCAATGTAGGCGGACAAGGTTGGGCTTCAACGTACTGTGGTGTCAAGCTTCATCATGGCCTTAGCTACTATGTGTGCCTTATCCGACAAAACTGGGGGAGAAAGTCATGTTGAGGATGCACCAATTTGGGTGTCGGCACCAGTTGCTTCTATGGGTGTTGCTAAGGTGGCGTGGACTGCTAGGGCAACGGGTCCTTCTTCTACCGGTGGTTCTACGGGAGCTCCGCATTCTACAAATTCTGCCGCAAGTGCGGGAACTGGGTTCCTACCAAGGTAGATGCCTCCGTTGCTTCCGAGGGTGTCGGAGGTGTCGGGCTACCGAGACATCTTGGGTTATATGAGATTCCTTTGTAATTTCAAGTGGAAATAATGGCACACGGACAGGCATCCCAAATGGGAGGCAAACATGTGCTGCAACACGGACTATCGCCAATGGTCCAAGCTTTGCAATAGCAGGTGGTGGACGGACGACCTCTAGTGATGCCACTTCCCACAATACACAATTAATAGTATGTGCCAAGACATGTATGAAGATCTTAAAGTCAGGTCTCGGATCACCCGTGGGCCGTAGGAAGGCGGGGTTGTCTGCTAGATGCAGGGTTGGTGAGGCAACTTTCCGGCTCACACGGTGCCTCAAACGTACGGTTGGAGCATCCTGTGGCCCTAAGATGCAGTAGGCCTCTTGTATTTTGAATAAGCAACTTGACATCAGCCTTGCCACCAAAGCAGAATTGTTAATACTTTTTTATAAGCACCCGATGATGGCACAACACTTTATGGAGGCGTACAATGAGGTTCAGAAGTTGTGGATGTTGAAGATATTATTGAGGTAAGACAACCGTGTCCCTACCATTCATGTGCTTGTATTTTTGTGCATTCGTAAAAACATCATGTTTCCTAAATCATGGTGTTCATTGTTCCTTTGTGGAAGTCTCATGGCGGTCTACGTGTACTAAGACCCAACTCTATTCCTTGCAATGCTAACCCTTGTGATTCTACTAGGTTGGGGGATGGAAATGGTGAGATGTTATGTGGTATGTCCACAGTGTAAGAGCGCCCAAGATGTGGCAATAGCAAAAACGTGCTATGATAGAGGGTATCCAGTAGGGTGTAGGGCAAAGAAGCATCCTATGAACTTTGAGTAGGAGAGGGGGGGAAGTGACACGAGTGATGGCCTTCTTTCATGACTGAGTACTACAAAGTTTTAATTATCATTAACAATCACATCCTCCTTGTTGAAACTTGCATGGAACTAGTAGGTTGTGGTTGCAAAGACATGGTGGCGTATGTTATTGAAGTGTTCAAGTGAAAAGCTGAAGAGAGTGCATGAAGTTTGTACTCTTACTTTTCTAATGTAATGTAACCAGAGAAGGAAGTGCCCTTCGCACTCATGCTCCACATGAAAGTGAATTAGGCACTTGCGCATTGTTCAACTTAGGAATACATATCAACAAAGAGTAGTGGAGCCAAATTATTCCATAAGTAAAGCACACAAAGGTGCAACATTTTTACGCCCCAGCAAAGAGTGCAACTACAATCTAATCCCTGCCACGCTACACCCGGGCTGAAAGGTCTGTAGCATAGGCTAGAAACATTTGACAAGCCATATGAAGCCTTCCTGCTCTTGCCTCTTCAATATCTTCCAGTGCAGGTGTTGGGGCCATGTTGTCGTGCTGCCACCTCCGAGCCTCCTCGATGTCCAACCTACTATCTGCACAACACCTCTGGTCATCATTGGAGGACTTCATGAAAATGCTGTGAATTACACAAGCTACATAAAAAATGTCTCTTTACACTCTAACGGAGTAACCCTCCATGTCATGGAGGACTTGGAACTCGTGTTTCAATTGGCCTATGACATGCTCAACGGTCATACAAAGCAATGATTGGCTCGGGTTGAATAGATGTTATGGTGTCTCGGGCTTACAGGGTGCACCCTCAACTCCCTCATCACGCAAATGGTAGCGCACCCCACGGAAAGGGATTAGCACGGATCGAGAAAAGGCATACGTGGCATCGGCAAGGTAGTACCTTTCCTTAGGGGTGTTAAAGTCGTTATCCACTACATCGTGAAGGACATGATTATCATGGGCGTTGCCCTCCCACCTAGCATGAACCCACAAAATTATTTTGTTGAAATCCATAGCAAGGGGGATTATCTACGTATGTTAAGATAAGAAGTTGAAGTATGGCTGTTGGCGTGTGACTAGCACCCATGCAAGAATGTGCGTGCCATCAAGGACCCTCACATAGTCTTTGAGCCAAGGAAAGAAGCGCGAGGACCGAAAGACCTTAGGAGGCACGTGATTGGTGTCGAGAGGTCTAATGAACCAGGGTCCAAGTAGAAGGACTTGGTGGAGGACACATAAAAATGACGATAGACGGTCTTGTATGAGTGTTGGAAAGCCTCCACGCGATGGCGTTGGCCTTTGCCTGACGTCATGTCGACAAGAATGTAATAACAGACTATTCTACTTAGACCAAACATGCAGGTTGTAGACCAACCTCCACCATCATGCGCACAAGAACGTCCAAGTGTCAGGTGTCTATGTGAAGTAACATATACACAAGCCTTGCGTTTGCTTCATGGCGTAGTAGTTCGCTGGTGTAATGGTGCCCTCACAGTACACGTGTCGGGAAAGATTTTTTCAGGTACGGCAGGCATGCGAGGATGGTCAGAATGATGTCTAACTGCGTGGCAGTCGCCTCAATTTCATCGTCCATGGTGGTGGTGCTGAAGGGATCTTTCAGTCCATGCGTTGGATGGTGGTTAGCAAGGAATAAATGGCACGGGTGAAGAATGTTTGCGACGGGCAAGGATTAGCCGTTGTGGGTGAAGAATGGTTGCAACGGCCACCCAAGGGCAGAGAGTCGCTAAAATCTTTGCTTCATTAGTTGAACCGAGGACCCGTCCATAGCTGTATGTGGATGATTTTAGCATCCAAACCGTACACGTCCATATGCGGGGAAAAACTTGCACAGAACACATGAGCCGATAGGCATCTCTTCGCACATGCGACGAGATGCCCATGTCAACATGTGAGCAAGCCTATTGGCGCATGCCAATTCGTCCATTCCCAGGCATGCCCTAAAAAGCCCGCTCGCGGCGGAAGACTCACAACCTATGTCCTGTCCGTAAGCCATTCACACGCATGGAATCTGCTGTGGAGGGGCATGCAACCATGTTCAATTTTTTTGGCAGTGTTTCTAGACAAATGTTAAAGTTTTGCAAACTCACTTGTCGCCCAAAGGCAGGCACGATATGACTTCTTCAACAAGCCAATAGCCACTATCTTCAAGTTTGCAACCTCAGCCTAAGATAGGTATGGTGTAGGCCTCGTGTGGAAACGGCCCAATAGTGCCATCAATATTGAAAATTAATTGTAAACTCATTGGTGAATCCAGACCGCTGCCCACTCAGTTATACCGGATAGTGCTGTTTCATCCCGTAGACCACCGTGCCTATAATTTCATCTGTCCAGAAACCTGATACCGAAACGGAGGCTGAGCTTCTTGATTGTCCGGAAATTTTGTTTTAAGCCTTACTCGGCATACTATTGGGTCGTTTACGTGGCCGTACTTCGTGGATTTGGGAGGTTCCTCCATTTGACTCCACAATTTTCTGTCGGCTAGCGTTCAACCATAAAATCCAGCGAATACCAGCCGCACCCAGGAAAACGACGGTATCGTTGGATGCTGTCGCTTGGAAAAGGTACAAAACGACGAAAAGTCCATCCACTATCATATTGCTTTTCTACCTTCCCAGACGTTTCCTAAGCACAGCTTATTTCCCTGAAGCACCTAAATGGAATATTTCCCGAGTTTACTGATGAAGACGAAGCGAACTCTTTTGTCCCCGCACTTGAATCCATTACAACATCCAACACTTTTCAGCCAAAACAACCTCTTGTAAACTGGACTTTTATGGCTGAATGAGTTTGGTGCACGAGCTCAGTACAGTACCTTGCGGCGAGGCATTCTGTGCAGCTCGTGTGTTGCTTGATGCTCGAACATCGTGGCTGCGGCTGGGAATGTGTGAGTGGGTGCATGATCGAAGCTCACCGACGATTTCGCCCACCCACTTTCCGCCGACCAACTCCGCGGATGGATTGGGTGAGCGGATGGGATGTGGGTGATGGATAGCATTTTTCGACATGTTTTACAATGACGAACGTTGCACGCATGCAACTTAACTCTTGAGAGAAAGGACCAGATGGTACAGGCTGGATTTGATAAAATTGTCGAGGCACTTTTATCTAAATTTTCGTACTCGGCGAAAAGGTTTAGTGCCGGACTCCGATGGACTCGAGCGACGGGAAAGTGGGTGGGATCGACATGTTTCACCCACTTTCCGGAAAGGTAATTTCATGGCTCCGTCGTCGCTCATGTCAGCACGTACGTGTACTTCGATCATGTTCCCACTCACCCATGCGCTCGCGAGCACATGTAGCGATGCTGTTCCGTACTGCAATCAGTTCCCCGTTACTTCACTATTCACGTTGTAGTTGTAAGGTCGTAGATCCCGCCAAATACGACGAGTCAGCCTGCACCTCCACAGGTTGTCGCCCAAATCATCATGCCGTGGTTTGTGCCTTGTTCGGGAGACCATTTGTAGTCGTTTTGACGAACCTGTTTTTCGAGGCCTGGCCGGACCGAAACTGGCTCGGCAGGACGAAATATTTTAGAAGGTTTTTGCTGGTTTTTGGAGTAGCCTCGGCACCGCGGCTAATTCCCAGGTCGCCCCCATTTTCGGCCGACCATGTCTGAGACGCCCCCATTCTGAGAACAAAGAGCCAGGTCGACCCAATTAAAAAAACTTCAGCCTAGGTCGCCCCCATTTTTCTAATAGTTTTCCAACTTGCCCCCATTCTGAGAATTATGTCTACGTCACCCCCATTAATGGGAGCAAACTAGCCAGAAGTTTTCAAAAGTGGGGGCAAGACGTCGATAATATTTCATCCGTACTGGGCATCGTAGCCATAATTTCTAGGGGGGCGACCTGGCCATGACTTTCGGAATGGGGCCACCTAGCCATTTTTCTCGGAATGGGGGCATCTCAGACATGGTTGAGCGAGAATGGGGGCAACTTAGAAAGTCGCCCTTGGCACCGGCTCTCTCAAAATACGGCAAAATCACAAGGTACCCCATCGCATCCGCACAAAAGCGCAATCAACCCTACGAGTAAACTTTTACAAACCATCCACCCCAGATCCAAAATGTTGAGAACGAGGAGCCCCGACTTGAAAAAGTTGAGAACAGGAAGCCCCAGTTTTCAAATGGTCGACAAGACATACCCCGTGGGGTACGTGGTCATTTTCCTATGATGTCCATTTTCCACTTAAATGTAATATGTCTGCTTATAAATGTGTGTCGATTTTTTTTTGTGGTAGGTAGGAACAATTGTCGAACAAGGACCTTCAAATGAATGTGTCCCTCCCATCTATGTTTGCAAAGTGCATACCATGTCTTTCTTCAAGTGGTGTCGTCAATGTTGAATGTTTTCAAGTTATTCAAACGGTTTTGAGATTTCAGCCTGTGACACCATGCTCAAGTGTTAACAATTGTCACGTTGCCTAGTGTTGTAGAACGTTGTTTACAACTCTCGCCAGGACTCTACTATACATCTTGTCAAAAGCTTGTCTAAGTCCTTTGCACGATACCGCTCTCTGCATTTGCACGTTGCTAAAGGAAGGTGCGCGCGAGTGTCGGCGCACAAAATCGACCTGTCGGTATGCACAACATTGGTTTTTTTATTATTTTCTCAGAGATTTCGACTTTTTCATATGTAAGAGTTCATCTCAAACCTCAGAAACTCCTATGCGCACTTTGTTCTACACACATGATAGGTTGATTTAACGTTTTAAGATTTAGTGCATAATTTGTGTGCGCATCTTGCATGTAAACGAATCACATTCATTCACCTCCTTCATGAAGTTGTCAATCGCCACAAATTTCATTACCCCTATCCGTATTGGCTGGTTGAGGTCAGCGACGCCACCCTAACACCGCCCGCCAATCACGTGCGGTAGTGGCAACTAATTTTGGTCAGTTGAAGTGGCATCGTCTGTATTGTTTTGCACCCTGGCAAANATTTGTGTGCGCATCTTGCATGTAAACGAATCACATTCATTCACCTCCTTCATGAAGTTGTCAATCGCCACAAATTTCATTACCCCTATCCGTATTGGCTGGTTGAGGTCAGCGACGCCACCCTAACACCGCCCGCCAATCACGTGCGGTAGTGGCAACTAATTTTGGTCAGTTGAAGTGGCATCGTCTGTATTGTTTTGCACCCTGGCAAAAAAATTGTAAACATTGTGACTGTGAACCAATGTTCCAATGTGGAGTAAACCGTGTGTTTTAGCTGTGAAGTCGACTTTAAAATTCCAGTTTTTCCCTTTCGTGTTGCGGCTCTTTTGTAACTCTCACAAGCAAACGAAATAAGTCTTTTGCCACTCCACGAATATAAACTCTTTCTGGCTCACTTACACCACTTTTTCACCATGGCATGCACCACCACTACATTTCCTCTGCTTCCACTTTTCGCAACGCATTGGAATTGCGAGTAAAAGTGCCGACAAAGCTCCGCACTATCAACAAACTCCCTTGCCATAGGGACGCGGACGCCAGATACCCGCGCGGAAGGCACGAGTTCGTAACAAGTACAGAGACCCTGCACACCATAGACACCTGTGTCAATGATAGTCTATTGTGCCGACGACAGAGACCTGCGATGACGACAGAGCCCTGCGCCGACGAGAAAGACTCGCACTGGCGACAGAGACCCACATTGACGAGAAAGCCTCGCTCCGACGACAATCTCCTACGCCGCCAAGAGAGACGACAGTGACAGTGTGAGGAACCCCCCGTTCCCCACCTCCTCTCCCCTCACCCCGCGCCCATTCCTCTAGCTCCTCGTGGTCGTGAACAATCGAGCAAATTTGACTATAGGTGTGGGGGTGGCAGCCATGGGGTTGGGCATGACGCTGAAGGTGGCGGACGTTTGAGGGGTATGGGTGGTGGGAGCGAGGGTGGGGGGGGGGTGGAGGCTTGCTTCCTCCTTCGCTGTTGCCAGCCTGCTTGATGTGAAGTCCTACCCTCATGCTTTTTGCTGCCCGCTGTTACTTGCTTCTGCATGCTTTCTTACCGCATGCTCACAACTTGCTCCCAACTTCATGTTTTCTCGCAACTTGATGGCTCATTGCTCGTAGTGTCCTACTTGCTTGCTAGTAGCATGTTACTTGCTTCATGTATGCCCGTTGTAGGGGGCATGCCCCATTCCCCCATGGTTGCTGCCAACCTGCTTGTTGCCTGCCTGCTTGTTGTCTGCCTGCTTGCTGCCTACCTGCTGCCTGCTTGCCTGTTGCTTGCCTACCTGTACCCTGCCTACCTACTTACTACCTGACTGCTTGCTTGCTACCTGCCTACTTGTTGCGTGCCTACTTGCTTGTTTCCTACCTTCTTATTCTTCTTCTTACTTGCTTGCTACTTGCCTGCTTGTTGCCTGTGTGCTTGCTACCTGCCTGTCTGCTTGCTGCCTGCCTGCTTGACTCCTCCCTACTTGCTTGTTCCCTACTATTTTCCTGCTTGTTGCCTGCCTGCTTGCTGCCTGCCTACTTATTACCTTCCTACATGCTTGTTGCCTACGTGCTTGCTTGCCTACCTACTTGCCGCCTGCCCACTTACTTACTGCCTGCCTCCTTGCTGCCTGCCTACTTGTTGCCTACCTGCCTACTTGCTGCCTACCTGCCTTCTTGTTGCCTGCCTGCTTGCTTATTGCCACCCTTCTTACTGCCTACCTGCTTACTACCTACCTGCTTGTTGCCTTCCTACCTTCTTGCTACGTACCTGCCTGACTCCTACCTACCTGCTTGCTACCAGCCTACTTGCTACTTGCTTACTTGCTGCCTGCCTGCCTACTTGTTGCCTACCTGTTGGCCTGCCCGCCTACTTGTTTCCTACCTGCTTGTTGCCTCCTTACCACCTGCCTGACTCCTCCCTGCCTACTTGCCGCCTACGTGCTTGCCTACTACCTGCCTCCTTGTTGCTTGCCTACTAGCTTACTACCTGCCTGCTTGTTTCCTCCTTGGTTGTTGCTTGCCTGCTTGTTGCCTGCCTACCTACTGCCTGCCTATTACCTGCTGACACCTAGCTACCTGCTTGCCGCCTACGTGCTTGCCTGCTTCCTGCCTACATGCTACCTACCTGCTTGCTTTTTGCCTACTTGATTGCTGCCTACTTGCTTGCTGCCTACCTACTTGCTACCTACCTACTTGTTGCCTGCCTGCCTACTTGCTACCTACCTGCCTACTTGCTACATGCTTATTGCCTGCTTGTTGCCTGCCTTCTTTCTACCTGCCTCCTTGCTTGTTGCCTACCTCCTTGATGCCTCCCTACTTGCTTGTTATATGCCTGCTTGTTGCCGACCTGATACCTGCCTGCCTACTGCCTGCTCGCCTACTTCCTGCCTACCTGCTTGCTTGCTGCGTGCATACTTGCTACTTACCTGCGTGCTTGCTACCTACCTACTTGTTGCCTACCTGCTTGCTCGCTACCTGCCAGCCTGCTTGCTGCCTACCTTCTGATTGCCTGCCTACTTGCTGCCTGCCTACCTGCTTGCTTCCTTCCTACCTGACTCCCGCCTGCCTGCTTGCTACCTGCATGGCTGCTTGCTATATGCCTTATTACTTACTGCCTGCCTATTTGCTGCTTGTCTGCTTGCTTGCTTACTGCCTCCTTGCTTCCTGCCTGCCTGCTTGCTACCTACCTCCTTACTGCCTGCCTACTGTCTGCCTGCCTACTTGTTGCCTACTTGCTTGCTTGTTGCCTGTGTACTTGCTACCTACCTACTTGCTTGCTACCTGCCTGCTTGCTGCCTACTTGCTTGCTGCCTGCGTGCTTGATGCCTGCCTTCTTGCTACCTGCCTGCCTACTTGCTGCCTACTTGCCTGCTTGCTTGCTGCCTCCATGCCTGCTTGCTTCCTGCTTGGTTGATGCCTGCTTGCTTGCCACTTGCCTACCTGCCTACTTGCCTGCTACTTGCCTGCTTGCTTGCTGCCTGCATGGTTGTTGTCTGCTTGCTAACTGCCTGCCTACTGCCTATCTTCCTACTTACTGCCTGCCTGCTTGCTACCTGCCTCCTTCCTGCCTACCTGCTTACTTGGTACATGCCTTCCTCACTCCTGCCTGCCTGCTTGCCGCAAAAAGAATTGAAAGTGACATTCTATGAGTGGAGGTGAAGTGTTATGATGGATTTCCATCGTTAGACTCCATTGCCTCAAATCCGGCAAAAGGATATTTTCTCACCCAAGCCGGACTAAAATCTAGTCTTTACCTTTATTTGTTTAGCATTGGCTCCTTCCATCTTGAGCCCTGAGTAACCAACGTACATGATAAGTATTCAACAACCATTTTGAAAGGTAAATATGGCATGTGCGCTACACCATGGATCATCGTCTGCTAACTAAAAAATGCAAGAGAAGCATGAAAAAGTAGTTAGAAAATGTTTGACAACAAGACTGCTTAGTTGAGGTTTCGTTCTGGGCCTTGCCACCACAACATGGAATGGAGCAAAAACATATTGCAAACACCTTAACGCCAACTAATTCATGATATGGGTAAACGTAGTAGCATAACCATAAATGTTGAAGAACATAACGCTAACACATTTTACCAAGATGAGTGAAAAGGCCAAATCTCCAAATACAACTTTGGGCTATTATTGGATTTTGACATTGGCATCGACTAATGTGTATAATGTCATATCAAAGGAAAAGGGATATGGCACTTTGTAGGATAATTGGTACCAATATGCTTTAAATCTATTAGTGATCCGTATGCACATTTGTGTGTAGAGCCTTTTTTTCTCTAGAATTGATTACTCTTATAAGGATGTATTAGAATACGATCACATGCATTACCCACTTATTTTTCACTTCCCACTTATATACAACTTCGAATTTTTCTTATGGATTATGACTGTTTTGTGCTACAGTCATAGCCATGCCAAACGTTTGTCAGAATACGTAGAAAAATAATGTAAGATAAGGATAGTTTATTAACGACCATAGAAAACAATTAGTTGGAGTTGCTTTTGTTTTTTCACCTTAGGTGTGCCAAGGAAACCTTGTAAAAATGTGAAGAAAAAATGTGGAAGCTCTTATCGTAAGACAAGAATGTAGAGAAAAATAATTATAATCTACATGTTTAGTCTACATGTTTAGCAATAAAATGTAAATATATTAACAACAAATACCTCAAAAACCGTAATCTCCACTTGGTATGTAGTCTTGCTTGGTGTTTAGCCTTATGTTCAAGTGTTGCGGCGTCAATCAACATGTGAGTTGAAAGGCCTATATGATGTTTGAAAACCTTCTTGCAATGGTGGTAAACCTATTCAAGAGTTAGTTTGTCCACGGAGGGACCTCTGAGACAAACGACTAGTACTTAAGTTTTGATCTCATCTAGAAACAAATCTACATGCTTGCTTGTAGAGCTGTTGATTTTGATGTAATGATGGTGATAATATGGTGAACATTTTCCTAAAAAATGCTAGAGTAACAACTATTGGTCCATTTCATATTGCCAATGTTATTTATTTCTTAGTCACTTTGGTACTGGTCTTTAACAATCCTTGTGGTACGAGAGGTTGCATGGTAGTTGGTGGTCTCATTGATCCTAGTGGTCCACGTTACTACTACTTTATATCGAACAATGTATTCCACAATGAAATAATTCTGGTTGATTATGTAGGATGTCTCCCAGGAGGTAGCAGGTGAGCTAGGCACCCTAGTGGATGCTTCTTTACTGGCTGTAACAAACATTGTAGACTTAATATCTCGAATTTCATCTCCTATAAGGCAATTGCAAAGTTGTGAAATCTTGGACTTCAATATGGTGAGATGGAATACGTAGTCCCACCTATTTTGTACATGTCGATGTCTTAAGCATGCCCAATCAAGGGACATTTCGGCTTGTATAGTAAACATTTCTCTAGGAGCATTTCAACCAAAAGTCAAAGAATTCAAAAATTCTTAAAGAAAGCTTTAAATTACAATCCCTGTTTTCCATGCTTACAGTTAAATCCTATGCACCAATTACCTCATTATCGCACAAGATTCACTAAACTAATCCACCTGTGTTTAAAATTGTCACGATCATAACATCTTAGAGTTTGTTTGGCCATATTTCTAAGCATTGGATATAACAAAAGTTTCTATTCTCACATATGCAAAGGGTAAAATTACAATGGGAAAGTGGAAGAATAAGGTTTTACACGTAAGGTAGTTCAAACCTGCATATGAACATAGAGGTATTAAAAAATAAGCTATAGACTCAAACATCAGATTTTTTGTGATTGATCTCGAGTGCCTGGAGATTAATCTAGGCTTTATTTTTAATCTAGGCCTTATGTTTAGTTGCATAAGAGATGATTTCATGACTTCATATTTTCATAAAAAAGTCTTCGTTGTAAGAGAAATGACATATTTGTACATGTTTAGACATATGAAACTTTGATTGAATTCTCTCTTATAATGTCATAGATATTGCACTAGAAAGTTGATTCACAATTTATTCCAAACGCATCATTGGTATACGGAATGATTGAATTCCCCTTTGTCCTTGTACCAAGGCTGGTGCCAAGTTCGTAGCATTATGAGATGGAGAACATAACTTGAAGAACTATATGTTTCCTTACTTCTAGCTGTATAATGAGATATAAAACAGTTTTTTCAAAGGATCTTCCTATGGACATCATGAGCCTTCTTCAACTTATAGTATGGCAGAAAACAATGATATAGTTCATTGAGGTATGCTTTTGCATCTAGCCACAAAGGTGAAAAATATTCAAATAACCATAAATATTCAATTATATTCCCCCTACATCCAGAATCCTTGTTTTGTAGTCAACCTACTATCATGCAATGCATAGTGCCCCCTCATACCTCTTGAACAAAAACCTTGATTATGCAATTGTTACTAGATATTTATCATATTGTATACATTTAAAATTATAAAAAACCAATATATTCCCCAAATATCCATCCCTTCTCGATTCTACATAAGTAAAAAAATTGGCTACCGAACTCTTTCAATTAATTGGTACGAAAATGTAAAAGTGTGAAATAATTTCCTCCTGAGATCTCTCATTTTGAGACGCACATTGTGAATGTGAGATGATATAAGAAGTGGAGTTTTTGGCTTCTTGCTTGTATCTCTTATGGTTCCCATGAAAGCAAACATAAGGAGATATGATGAAGAGTGCACAATGAAGGCTTTTTTTAAATGAATTCGTAATAATCCAAGTTTTTATGTTTAGTGGGTATTATTTCAAAACGTTTCATGCAAAGTATACCATCTGATGGAAAGATAGCGGCATAGTCTAGATATCATCCATATGTAGTTTGGGAAATGGTTTTAGTGACCTATAAAAATGTGCCTTTATTCAATCCCCCTCTAAACAGAGTTGAAAAATCATTGCAACACCATTGAAATGAACTCACTGATCATAAGAACATTTACTTAAAAGTAATCTGTTATTATTTTTTTGCCAATGCAAAACATGTAATTGTACAGATGAATGAGTGGGTTTTATACCACCATCACTTTCCATGTTTGTGGTAGTTCTTTTGATGGAAAACGTATAACTTTCGTGTCTTGTATGGAAGTTAATGATCCAAATTAAACTTGTAATAAAATTTCACATCGATTGTTTTATGTGGTTTTGAATTTTATGGTAATTTTCTTTGAGTAGTTTGGCAAGGTTGAGCTTGTGATGAAAAATTCTTTGAAGATAGAATTCAACATCTTCATCAAGTTTCAAAAATTAATTTTTAGTGCATGGATTCAAGTTTAATGAATTTGGATGGTTGCATCACCTATTATGTGGGGTTAATTTTCACCTTGTACACTGGTGCTATGGGTAGAAAGAACTGAAAATGAGGAAGATATCTTTTACATGAAATATATTACTGTGCAATCCTCAACAAAGCATACAATTTGAAAAATGAAATGATGATTCTCAAATTTTCAAAGATTTCCCCTCAAAGCAAAAGTAATTCCTTCCACAGATCTCTATTTCATCCATGTTTGTGCATGAAATCACCACCCTTTTGACAACATGCATATGAAATATTGAAGCTACTGGCTTAATATCCTCAACACAAGAAAGGCCTCAATGGTTTCTGTTACAAACACAATGGAAATTGCTGTGTGGTGCACATACATACATGGGTAGTACGTCCTTAAGTTTTCCTCAGACATTGGCCTCATTTGAAATCGCGTTCACTTATGAAATTTTAGGAAGTTTGTAAAATTTTATTTCAATTGATCTGTCTCTTCCTCATGTATACACATGTTAATACACCATTGGTTTTGACATGTACTCAACTTATGCTAATATGTTAAGATGGAATAGTATTATTCATGAAAAGCGTTAGGTTAGGTTCTATCATCTAATTGGAATGACCTTTTTGTGCACACACCAACATGGAAAATAAGCTTTACTTTGTACATATGTCATTTGTTTTGAGTGCTCTAATAGTTGAAATAATGTAGAAAGATACCGAGTATTAATATTAAGGGCTCGAGAGAGAGAGAGGGTGGGTGGAGTGGAGAGGAGGGAGAGAGAAAGAGAGGGATTAGATGAGGGAGGTGGAAAATGAGGGGAGAAAGAGATAATGAAGGAGGGATACAATGAGAGAGATGGATACAGATATATATAAACATGTATATAGAAAGATAAGTAGAGAGATAGAAAGAGAGAGAGAGATAGAGAGAGAGAGAGAGAGAGAGAGAGAGAGAGAGAGAGAGATAAAGAGAGAGGGAGAGA
>SZWC01005342.1:62916-77878 GCA_023375785.1 Penium margaritaceum
GTGGACGGCTATGTCAGCCAGGGGGAGTGTTGGTTTGTGTGGCTTCCACCCGTCACGACCGACACTGCTAGTTTACCGATATACCCACATTCGGGGTATATGGCAGAGGAGGGCGTGACGACACGACGGGCCTCCGGACTGCACCGAGACTTCTCCAGCACCTACGACAGCGCCGGCGAGACGCGGTCGATGCGTTCCGGCAGCCATGTGGGCTTGTCAGGAGGTAGGAGAGTTTTCTCGGTGGGTTGAGACCCGCGCACCCGGTTGACTGTACCGGTGCGACGAGGAGACCCGATGGCTGTTGTGGGGCTTCCGATGTTCGGAAAGCCGTCTGTGATGTCTGGACGTTGATTCCGAGATTTTTTGGCACTGCTCATATTTTCTCGGTGGTCGAGACCCGGGCACTCGGAGAGCTGTTCCGGTGCCTCGAGGAGACCACCTTTGTTGCTCTCGTGGCGTGTGCAGTGTGTTCTCCCTGTTGACTCATTTGGGTTCAACAGGGGTGACGGGGCCCGGTGCGGTTAGCTGCCGGCGCCCCTATATAAGCCCGCTAGGGGCTCATTTGTAAACTCTCCTTGTTCTTTATATTCAGCGTTCCAGACTTAGCCAAATTCTTGCCGTCTTGCATCGCACTCACACACAGAGCTCATGTTCGTTATTGCATGGGCCTGCATGCCCTAAAAATTATTTCCAATTTGGTATCAGAGCACAGGGGGACGTGTGAGCAGCAGAAGCAGCAGCAGTGGGCGGAACGCTAAGAGAACGCGCCACGTGGCGTTACGCCGGCAGCAGCGTGAGGGAGCGCGAAGCGACTGCACGTGAACGCCACAGGGGCAGTGAGCCGCGCACAACAGCAGTAGTAGAAGCAGCAGTAGCAGCAGCACGCGTTGGCAACAGCAGCGTGCACGAGCAGTAGCGACGCAGCAGCAGCTTGCAGCCGTGGCAGCAGCGAGCAGCAGCAGCGAGCAGAAGCAGCAGCGTGCAGCAGCAAGCAGCGACGCAGTAGTAGCAGAAGCAGCAGCAGCAGCAGCAGCTTTAGCAGCAGCAGCAGCTTCAGCAGCAGTAGCAGCTTTAGCAGCAGCAGCAGCAGCAGTAGTAGCAGCAGCAGCAGCAGCAGCGTGCAAAGCGAAAGGAAAAAAAAAACAGAAGCAGCAGCAGCAGCGGCGGCGGCAGCATTAAGCAGCAGCAGCAGCTGCTGCGCAGAGTAGCAGCAGCAGCAGCGGCGGAAGCAGCAGCAGCAGCAGCAATCGCAACAGCTGCACCCGCCGCTGCAGCTGCTGCTGCTGGAGGGCCTCGCAGCCCTCCTGTGAGGGCCCCCGCCCCCCCGGAGGGGCCCCCTCGTTCCCCATCAGGGGGCCTCTCCGAGGGGGGGGAGCCCTTCGGCCCCTTTCGCCCCCTCTCCTTCCCCTCCTTTAGAGGGGGGGGACCTCGGAGGGCCCCATCGTGCCCCTCCGAGGGGCCCCTCGGGGGGGCCCGTCGGCCTCGTCGGCCAACCGACGGAGAGGGGCGGGCCCCCCCCCCCTCCTCGGCGGCCCCTCGCTCACTCGCTCCCTCGCTCGCTCAGCGAGCGAGCGGGCGAGCGTGTACGGGTGGGAGGGCCGGACAGGCCGGACGCCCCCCCCCCCCCTCCTCCCCCTTTTCCTTATTTTCTCTGGTTGCCCACCTGAGGGGCAATCGAGACAAAGGGGGGGGGGCGAGGAACAAGAACTACAAAAAGGGGTACGCCTGAAAAAGACTGAAAAGAAAAAAAAGGAGGGGGTAGCCGAGGGTCAGAAAGAGAAGAAGAAAAAAAGGGGCCGAAAAAAAAAACACAGAAGGGGGAATCGTCCAAATACTACCGCCCCAGCAGCAGCAGCTTTCGTCGCAGCCATAGCGGTGGCGGGTGGAGTTGCAACGACTACTTAGTGAGGGGCAGTTGCAGCTACGTTTCTACTTCGTCCTTCCCCACTGACGACTGCTTGTGCGTCGGCGGCTATTTCCACTTCGAGACGTGTCCTGGACTGGCGTCTCCCAGGGGCCCGTGGATTGGTGCGCGCACTTCACCCCGTGGGATCGACGGCGGATTTGAGTCTTACCATCTCTGAGGGCTGGGTCGTCTACCTCTTGGAACAGCAGCCACACCTGCAGCCGCCACCTCTTCTCGTCTTGGAGCAGTCTTCGCTCCATTCGTGGCAGCAGCATTGGTCGCCGCGCTAGTCAGACTCGCGTCTCCGGGTGTGCTGTAGTAGTGCAGCTCTTCCCGTCTGGTCACGTTTGCTGACCCGGACGCCGTGACCTCCTGGAGTGATAGTACCTACGGGCCTCATTCTCTCCCGTGGCTTGGTGTTTACCACCGGGAGTAGGTGCCCTCGGCACCTATCCATCGTCCAACGCACGAGATGAGTGCACGGACATCTGAGCAGGCGCCCTGCGCATTTGCCTGCTACTACTGTGGTGATGGACGTCATAGTTGGCGTCGCTGTTGGACGCGCCCTCCCGGCTGGCATCCACCTTGGTTACAGCCTCGTCCGAGCCTGCGTCCTCCACAGCATACGGATCTGCCGGCGTTGGTAGATCCCCTAGCTGGACCTCTGGCGAGCATATTCGCTGAGATCCACGGCCTCCGACAGACGGTGCAGCGGCTCTGTGACCTTGTTGTCACTGAGCGTGCTTCTGCTACTCATTCGTCGACGGCCTCTTCGATCACATCTCCTCCACCCTTTCCTCCTTCGTCATCCGATGGTGTACCTTCAGCCCCATCTGCCAGCGAGTCTCAGGCTGCCACCATCCTTTCGATCCTCCACTCTGTTGCGACCACGACGCCACCTCGCGATGACATGTCTTCATACAGTCGTTCCAATCGAGTGGCCCCGCGACGTCGGTGTCAGCGCTCCGCACGCTGTGCTCGCGCCGGTTTTGATACATCCTCCACCTCCTCGGCTTCCATTGCTGTACCTGTCGAGGGGGAATGTGGTCATCAGACAGTGCCTGTGCTCATAGCGACAGTAGCCGCACCCCCGCCGTCCCGCCGTGCCTTAGCGTCAGCCGAGGCAGATGCAGATGACAGGGTGGCAGTACATGACGTGGAGTCTGATCCCGCCATGGAGGTCATGGAGCACACTTGCGTATCATCGAGCTCGACTTCCACATCCGGGCTGGATCCAGATCTGCTACAGCAGCAGGTTGCGTCAGGAGGAGTGCGGGCCCGGCGTCCCTCGGCGGTGCCACTCGCGGCTCCTACCGGTGGCGTCCCGGCGGTTGCACAGGGGTCCCGTACGGATCGGGATGCCTCTTGCGGAGTTTTGGCGGAGTTTGTGCAGCATGCTCACACGATCCCGGCGGAGGTTCCAGTGCAGGAGATATGCGTGTCATCGAGGTTGACATCCACGCTGGGACAGGAGCCGGACGTTCTACAGCAGCAGGTTACCTCAGGAGGAGTGCAGGCACGGTGTCCGTGGACTGTGCCACTCCCGGCTCCGTCCAGTGGAGGCCCAGGAATTTCGGGGGAGAGTGTGCAGACGACTCATACGACTCCGGCAGATGTTGGAGTACTTAGGACTTGCATGTCATTGAGATCGACATCTACGCTGGGGCAGCAGGCGGACATTGTGCAGCAGCAGGTTGCATCGGGAGGAGTGCAGGTCGTGCGTGCCTTGACGATGCCACTCGCGACTCCGACCAGTAGCGGCCTGGTGGTGGCACAGCAGTCTTGTGCGGATCGGGATGCCCCACACGGATCTCCGAGGGCGTTGGCGCACGAGATTCACACCAGTACGATAGTAGACACAGTGCATGCGCAGAGTCAGCCGGTTGATCTTTTGGAGGTTGAGGCATTCTTGAGAGCAGCAGTTCTGAGAGACATCACTGGGACATATACTACAGCAGACATAGCAGGCTCCACGGTCTCATCTGCGGTACATGAGGACCAGCTTCAGCGTGAGGAGTCATCCACCTTCCTACAGTCTCCGGGTTTCCGTACCCACAACGGAGCAGCGACATACATGACGGAGTCAGATGATGATCCATACTCTATCATCGAGCAGGTGGTAGCGACCCAGCGTTCCCGGCGAGACAGTGCGTGAGCGCCAGCTGCGCTTGTTGGTCGCCTTGACGGACATTGCTGAGCCGGAGCCCTGTACACCTGTGTCCATTATGGCGGCAGTCGAGGACACCGGAGCAGATCCATACATGCAGATTGAGTCACCTCGTCAGCAGGAGCTGAGTTCTGCCCCCTCGATTTCACCTCTTGGTGACGCTACCGATCACATCGACGCCGAGAGTGGCAGTACCTGCACGGACGACGCTTCCACATGCTCTACGGACTCTGACGACTCCTCCTTCTCCTTCTCTCTCGGCATGCGACCGCTCACTCATCGCATGACAGACATGAGCTGTGATGTGGATGCGACACCTGCAGCTGCATTCGATGTTCCAGCGTCTTAGCACATTGCGAGCTTGGTTGACCCCCAGGAGGATGCAACAGCACCAGTTCTATCGTCTTCAGCAGCAGAGATGTAGATGGCGCTGTACTCACGAGTTGTGGAGTCTGCATCTGCAGCATCCAGTGAGGCAGAGTTTATTCTACACCAGGTCGACATGGGCCACCTCGACATGTCCGAGGCAGATTATGCTGATCTGCAGGAGCGTGTAGTCATGCTACAGTGGGAGATGGTGGCAGTGCGTGAGCGATTCTCAGAGGAGGGCAGCATCACTGGTACCGGCAGGAGCCTTCCGGCAGCAGCAGTGATGCTGAGCGTGCCTTCGGCTTCCGCCATCCCGGCTCCTGTCGACCCCATCATCGCTCCTCCTTCTTCTGCTGCCGTCACGCAGCTTCATCCACCCGACTCACCTACCCCATCATCATCTTCATCCACGAGTGGTGCTCCGGTTCGTTGCTCCAGCTCTCCTCTTCTGGCAGTACACCCTTCTGTCTCAGGGGATGCTATCCCGTATCGGAGGCCAGCTCCGCCACTTCATCCACGCACGCGTACTGCTCGCCCATTCCCGTTCCTCCGGCGCACACAGATGCATCGCGGCAGTGCGGAGGCAGGAGAGACTGTGAGTTGGGACCCTTGGCAGTCACGCGAGGACTGGTATACCCCAGGTGATGCAGATTCACGTGAGGAGTTGTAGTCGGAGACACCACTTCGTCTTTGAGGGAGGGAGTCGACTCGCAGGTGACTAGGGGAGCTGTCTCTACATGATGGATACACCACATGACTCATCGCCCAGGACCTGTTCAGCTACGACATCAGCATCTCCATCGAGGACATCGCTGCCAGGTTCATCTGCCCAGGAGGAGTGTTGTGTGGACCTCGACCTGACGCGACGCCATGGGAGATGCATGGCGAGGTCCATGCTATGTGGTGAGCATCTACAGCATCCCGCATGTGCCTCACGCTACGTGCCTGCACAGCTGCATATAGATGGTAGCACACTGTTGGTCGAGACCCGGACACTTGGTGCATTGCACCAGTGTCACGAGGAGACCATGTGATCGTGTGTCTTAGTGTGTCGCTATACTGTGTGTGGCATGTGCATGCGAGCTCTTGGTCGAGACCAGGACACTTGGTGCATTGCACCAGTGTCACGAGGAGACCATGTGATCGTGTGTCTTAGTGTGTCGCTATACTGTGTGTGGCATGTGCATGCGAGCTGTTGGTCGAGACCCGGACACGTGGTGCAGTGCACCCGTGTTACGAGGAGATCCTCCCTTGATCCTGTGTTTGGATGATGGTACTATTGAGTTGGATTGCTCGTAGTGGTCGCGACCCGGACCCTGGTACCGCCAGCGTCACGAGGAGACCATCTTGTCCTCTGACATGTGTATGATATGCATTACACTGGTTTGTGTGCGTGTGCATCACTCCTCTCATGGTCGAGACCCAGACACTTGGTGGGCTGTGCCAGTGTCCAGGGAGACCCTACATGGATAGCAGACGAGTGTGTGTGTGTGTGTTTGTGCGAGTTGACTCATGCATGTTATGGCTTGCCATGCATTGTTGTTCCATGCCTTCGTTCCTTCGTTGTGCCGTGGACGGCTATGTCAGCCAGGGGGAGTGTTTGTTTGTGTGGCTTCCACCCGTCACGACCGACACTGCTAGTTTACCGATATACCCACATTCGGGGTATATGGCAGAGGAGGGCGTGACGACACGACAGGCCTCCGGACTGCACCGAGACTTCTCCAGCACCTACGACAGCGCCGGCGAGACGCGGTCGATGCGTTCCGGCAGCCATGTGGGCTTGTCAGGAGGTAGGAGAGTTTTCTCGGTGGGTTGAGACCTGCGCACCCGGTTGACTGTACCGGTACGACGAGGAGACCCGATGGCTGTTGTGGGGCTTCCGATGTTCGGAAAGCCGTCTGTGATGTCTGGACGTTGATTCCAAGATTTTTTGGCACTGCTCATATTTTCTCGGTGGTCGAGACCCGGGCACTCGGAGAGCTGTTCCGGTGCCTCGAGGAGACCACCTTTGTTGCTCTCGTGGCGTGTGCAGTGTGTTCTCCCTGTTGACTCATTTGGGTTCAACAGGGGTGACGGGGCCCGGTGATGTTAGCTGCCGGCGCCCCTATATTAGCCCGCTAGGGGCTCATTTGTAAACTCTCCTTGTTCTTTATATTCAGCGTTCCAGACTTAGCCAAATTCTTGCCGTCTTGCATCGCACTCACACACAGAGCTCATGTTCGTTATTGCATGGGCCTGCATGCCCTAAAAATTATTTCCAATTGCCCCGTCTGGTCATGTTTTGCCAACCCCGACGCCGTGACCTTCGGAAGTGACAGTACCTACAGGTCTCTCGTGGCTTGGTGTTTACCACCGGGAGTCTGTGCCCTCGGCACCTACCCATCCTTTAGCGCACGACATGAATGTGTAGACATTTGAGCAGGCGCCTTGCGTGCTCGCCTGCTATTAATGTGGTGATGGACATCATGGTTGGCGTCGCTACTGGACGCGCCCTCGCGGCTGGCATCCACCTTGGCTTCAACCTTGTCCGAGCCTGCGTCCTCCACAACATACGGATCTGCCAGCATTGGTAGACCCCTAGTTGGATCTCTGGCGACCATTTTTGCCGAGATCCATGGCCTGCGGCAGATGGTGCAGTGGCTTTATGACCTTCTCGTCATCGAGCGTGCACCTCCTCCTAGTTCGTCGACGGCCTCTTTGATCACATCTCCTTCATCCTCTCCTCCTTCCTCATCCAATGGTGTACCTTCAGCTCCACCTACCAGCCAGTCCCAGGCTACCACTATCCTTTCAATCCTCCACTCACCTACTACCACAATGCCACCTCGAGATGACATGTCCTCATGCAGTCATTCCAGTCGTGTGTGCACGCGGCGTCGGCGTTAGCTCTCCGCACGACATGCTTGAGAAGTTTCCTAGAACCTTCCTAACCACTTGCCGCGACACTAGGCGTCAGCGCCAGGTCAGCGTGTGACAACAGTCACAAGTTAGAGACAAAACTGCAAGGGTCTGGGTTGGGACACGAACAGAGTGTCAGGAAACTCAAACTGAATATAATTGCAGAGAGAGATAACAAATGACAAGTCCACAGCAAAAATACCTGCTGCGGCGCACGACAGGTGTCGCACGCGGCAGTGCAAGGTCTGTCCTAAAACCGGCCCAAAACACTGTTTTGGCCGTAACTCTGCGCAGACAAATCAGAACGCTACGCCGTCTGAACCTAGAGATGCAGAATCTCAAGCCGAACGCTACGACTGGTCACACGCATAAGTCCGGCACCGATCGGTGGAAAGAAAATGCAAAACATGCAAATCTGGCTCAAGAGCCAGTCCACCGAGAAAACTCTTGTGTCTGCAGAAAAACCGCAAAGCACCCCGGCAAGCACCCAGGCCGTCGTGGCAGCTCTCTGGCAACTGCTGGTGGATGGAGCCACCACTCGTCGGTGTTCCGGTGTCAGCTGCATCCGCATCAAGGATAGGTTGCACAAAACCTGCAAGAGGTCCGAGACAGCATCCACGACGCTGGCGCAGTCATCGATCAGCTCCGAGTGGGTAGTCCACCACCTGCCGACGCGCCGGTGTCTCCGGGGTCCGCATCCGGGACCATGTTGTCGCGCTCTCCTGTAGCGCTACTCTCTTTGCCGTCGCTCATGACAGGTGGAAGCCACACACACCAACACTCCCCCTGGCAAACACAACTGTCAACATAATGATCTCTGAGCGAAGGCAAGAGATGATGGCTCAGGGAACCAATCATAGCGAGCACTGATCAAGCATACCACAGCACAGGGTCTCCTCGTGACAATGGTGCATCCCACCAAATGCCCGGGTCTCGACCATGCACGAAGTGAATCACACACCTACGTGTCAAACATCAAGCAAGAGAGACAGAGAAACAAGGTCTCCTCGTGACCCCGGAAAAATGTCTCCGGGTGTCCTGGTCTCGACCACATCATGCATGGATCATACATAACACATGTGTGCAATGGGTCTCCACGTCACACCGGTAGAACTCAACAGGTGCACGGGTCTCGACCAGCATAATCTAGCACGGATCATACATAACACATAGAGGCAATGGGTCTCCACATCACACCGGTGAAACTCACCAGGTGCGCGGGTCTCGACCAACATAACCTGGACCATAGCATCGTGCCGCACCCTAAGTAACCTCGCTGTCCTCAACAAGGTGTCAGGCCAAAGTCCACACACCAACACTCCCCCTGGGCTATAGAAGCTGACAGTACGGGCAAAGCTGATGGCTACTCCCAACACAATCCGTGAGGAGGGAGCACGGCTCCCCCATGGCCACATACCCCTGCACAACAATAGCAAGGGTGACGACGATGCTGGTGGGATGTGTCCGTACAGAGCCTCACCCTGGAGCGGCGTCGTCGCTGTCATCGTCATCGCTGTCGTAGTCTTCACTACTGTCGTCATCTGCAAATGTGGCTGGTGTAGCGCTAAGGGCCTCCTCCAAAACAATCGCCTGCTGTACGACCTCCAACTGCTGAGCTGCATATCGCCTCGCGGTCTCCGCAGCGCCGAGGCGCGTGTGGAGCTCGACAAGCTCTGAAGCGGCAGCCGACCGGCTGGCCGCATCTGCGGCATGTAGACGGTCAGTCGCGAAATGAACCCGACGGTGGACCTCAATAGTGTGCGCGTCGGCACGAGCAAGAGCCTCCTGTAGCCTCGCGGTCTCACCCCGTAGAAAGGAGTGGAGCTGCGCCTGCTCGTCGCACAAGTCGACGTCCTCTACGTCAGTCGTCGACTGAAGTGCCGTCGGGCCACGAGGTGCTGGTAGAGAGGGAGCGCAAGACAATGAGTCGCCACGTAAGTCGTCTGGGGCTGTAGGAATGACTGCTGCAAAGGCCCCTGCTGCTCGTGACACACCTGTCGCTCGGCTGCCAGCTGCTCGCTGGACGACGGCATGTGTAGATGCATCCGCGGCGACGTCGTGGTCATCGAAGGTGTGGTCAGTGCCGTGGTGCTCCTCGTGATCCCTGGTGCGTAGCCCATCATCCACCTGCTGCTGGAGGTCAGCCTGTCCCAGACGTGCATCCTGTAGAGACCACTCAGCTGTCTCGAGACGCCTATGTACATCCTCCACACACTCCTCGACAGTCCGTCGTGCTGGAACATCCACGGTGTAACAACGGCTGCTGGCCTCCCGGAGCTCGACCATGGGACTCTGCATGTGCGCCTCCGCTCGAGCCACCACTGCCTCCTGCTTGTCGAGCGCGGAGCGTAGGCGCTCGGGTACAGGAGCTGTAGCCACCACTGTAGCTGTGTCATCGACTGGAACCGCCATGGTGTCAGCGCCATCGGTCAGGGCAGCGAGGGGACGGAGATCCGCAGCTCGCTCTGCATCCTCCATGTCGCACACGCGGACGTCTGCTGTCGCCGAGGGGCCATCTCGTGCTCGTGTCCCAGCTACTGCAAATACGGCAGCGCACTGGGCCTCTGCGTCTGCCTCCGACTCTGTGTCTGACCACTCCACAACGGACGACTGGTCCTCATAGAGGAAGTCTACCTCGTCCTGGTGGTCCATCACCTGCTCCTACTGCTGAGTATTATCTATCTGAACCACCTGGGCGTCTGCTGGGGGCCGAGTATCAGCATCTCTATCACCTGCTCCTGATGCTGCTCCTAGCACCATGACAGCTGTCTCCACACCGGCTAACGCGGGAGTGCACACACCGTCAAGCGCAGCTCCTACATCGGCCGTCGTCATGTCATCCGCCAGGGTATCAACGAACACCATCTCCATCCCCGACTCAGACTCAGCCTCGGACCAATCCTCCTCCGACGAAGAGTCTCCATCACGGCGAACGTCTCCCCCCGCCGAACTCTCCACTAGCTGAGTCTGCTGTGTGACGTCATCCGCCTCGATCATCCTGCGCTGTAGAGCAGTCCCATCACCAATGCAGAGCTTCGCCGCGGTCGTCAGCGGACAAACCATCCCCCCCACGGCTGACACCTCGGCAGGAGCTGTGGAGACTCGATAGACCAACCCGTGGACAAGAGACGAGGGGGTCTCGTCACCTGAGACTCCTCCCACAGCCGCGTCTGATGGTGCTGCCTGTGCGCGCCGTGCAAGACGAGTAGCTCGCCGTCACGCACGATGAGTGCAAGAACGAGCGGTGCGGCGAGGGGCTGTGGGTCCGTCTGTCGGTATGATGCCGACAGCCTCCAAGACGGAGCGGAGGGCGACGGATGTAGACGAGAGATCCGGTATGCTAGCATCGTCGGAGGAAGGGATGCAGGATCGGGAGGAAGATGAGAATGAAGTGGGAGGCGACACCTGCGACGGAGTGGCAGCTCGCTCGGAAGTCACGTGGTCAAGGAGTTGATGGACCATGCGCTTGAGGTTCCGGACCTCCATGTGTAGGGCGGCCATATCACCACGCAGAAGCGCTGTGGCATCACTCGGTGACGTATCGAATGAAGGAGGTGGAGAGGATCGAACACAGGGGGGATGCCACCCAGGAGGGCGCTGTTGGCACTGGCGCCAGCCATGCTGCGTATCTCGACAGTAATAGCACGAAAATCCTGAGGACAAGTGGGACTCGTGCCACGGCTGCATGGACCACTGTACCTATGGCGGCTGCCACGGCTGAGGCTCATGCACAGACCACGGCGATGGCAACGCCCACGGCCACGCTGCGCAGCTCATGTCGAGAGCTGAGCGTAGGTAATCTCACACACTCAACCCCGGTGGTGCAAAGCACCACGTAGAGGGATACGAGTGCAGCAACGTCTCTCAGACGGGCTGCGATGTCGTCAGTCAAGGTGACAACCTCAGCCGTAGTGTGTTGCTACAATGTTGCACCCGTCGACGATGGCGCAACTGCCGCAACGTGCGACCTCAAGTCGCCTTCGGTGCCGCTGATGCTGCACCGGTTGCCGTCGTCAACAGACGGCTGTGGCCTCAAGCCACCTTCGCTGTTGCTACTGCTGCTNGCGGCTGCTGCTACAGCGGTTCCCGTCGTCAGCCGACGGTATTGGTCTCAAGCCACACTAAAAAGTAAAATAATTAAAAAACAAAAACAAAACTCACACCCTTTGTTTTTTCTTTTTTGGTCCAATGACGCTGGACGCGAGTAGGGTATCCCTTCCCGGGCCTTACTCAACTGCCCCAATCGAGGACCCCCCTGTCCTCCTCCCTTTTTTTGTTTTTTTTTTTTGTTTTTGATGGTGCCACCTCCTCGGGTGCCCCCTTTGGGGTTTTCTGGGGTGCCCCACTCGAGCCCCCCCCCTCTCTTCTCTCCTTTTTTTTTCCGGTTTGGCTCGACCCTCACGGCGAGTACACTGGAGGGGGAGGCTCGCTCCCCCCCTCGCGTGCAGCCGGCCGGAGGCCGGCCGTCGGCCTCCCCTCCCCCTCTCAGCCGGCGGGGGGGGCGGCGTCTGGCTGGCACGCGCCGGCTCAAGCGCCGGCGCTTGGCCGGCGCTGTCGCGCCCTCCGGGGGCACGACGGGCCCGACCGACCGGACCCCCCCCCCCTCTTGGGCGGGGTCCCTCGCGTCGGGTCCCCCTCAGGCCCGACAGCAGCAGCTGCTGCAGCAACTGCTGCTGCGGTTGCTGCAGCAACTGCTGCTGCTGCTGCTGCTGCTGCAGCTGCTGCCTGCTGCTGCTGTTGCTACGGCTGCTGCTGCGGCTGCTGCTGCGGCTGCTGCCTGTTGCTGCTGCTGCTGCGAATGCTGCTACAGCAGCTGCTGCAGCTACTCGTCGCCGCCGCTGCTGCTATGGCTGCCGCTGCGCCTACTGCACGCCGCTGCTGTAGCTGCTGCTGCTGCTGCAATGCTGCTGCTGCTGCTGCTGCTGTTGCTGCTGGCGCTGCAGCTCGCGCAATGCTGCTGCTGCTGTCGCCACGCTGCTGCTGCTGCCCGCGGCTGCTGCTGCCGCTGGTGCTGCTCGCTGCCGCTGCCGCTGCTCGCTGTTGCTTCCGCTATGAGCTGCTGCTGCTCGCAGCCGCCAATTCGCCCTGCGAGCTGCTGCTGCGAGCGAGCTGCTGCTGCGAGCTGCTTACCCTTTTCTTTTTTTCTTGTCAGAATGCCCAGCCAGAAACGACTGCTGCTGCCACCCGGTGCTGCTGCTGCTGCTGTTTGGCTTGGCTGCTGGAGCAGGTGACTGCCACAGCTCACCGGGTGAGGTGGACGGGACTGCGTGGTGATGTCGCTGCTGAAAACGGCTGCAACGAGTCCTAGGATACGGCAGCGGCGGTGACTCTCACTGCTGCTGCCAGTGCTGCGTCTCTACGGCGCAGCTCAGCGGGAGAGGTCTCGCTGCTCTGATACCATGAGAAGTTTCCTAGAACCATCCTAACCACTTGCCGTGACACTAGGCGTCAGCGCCAGGTCAGCGTGTGACAACAGTCACAAGTTCGAGACAAAACTGCAAGGGTCTGGGTTGGGAGACGAACAGAGTGTCAGGAAACTCAAACTGAATATAATTGCAGAGAGAGATAACAAATGACAAGTCCACAGCATAAATACCTGCCGCGGCGCACGACAGGTGTCGCACGCAGCAGTGGAAGGTCTGTCCTAAAACCGGCCCAAAACACTGTTTTGGCCGTAACTCTGCGCAGACAAATCAGAACGCTACGCCGTCTGAACCTAGAGATGCAGAATCTCAAGCCGAACGCTACGACTGGTCACACGCATAATTCCGGCACCGATCGGTGGACAGAAAATGCAAAACATGCAAATCTGGCTCAAGAGCCAGTCCACCGAGAAAACTCCAGTGTCTGCAAAAAAACCGCAAAGCACTCCGGCAAGCACCCAGGCCGTCGTGGCAGCTCTCTGGCAGCTGCTTGTGGATGGAGCCACCACTCGTCGGTGCTCCAGTGTCAGCTGCATCCACATCAAGGATAGGCTGCACAAAACCTGCAAGAGGTCCGAGATAGCATCCACGACGCTGGCGCAGTCATCGATCTGCTCCGAGTGGGTAGTCCACCACCTGCCGACGCGCCGGTGTCTCCGGGGTCCGCATCCGGGACCATGTCGTCGCGCTCTCCTGTAGCGTTGCTCTCTTTGCCGTCGCTCGTGACAGGTGGAAGCCACACACACCAACAATGCTCGCGTCGATTTTGATACATCCTCCCTTTCCTCGGCTTCCGTTGTTGTACTTGTCGAGGGGGAGTGGTCACTGCGCATTGCCTGCTGTGACCGTAGTGATAGGATCCGCACTTGCGCCATGCCATAGTTCCCGAGCGTCAGCTGAGGCAGGTTTAGATGAGACGATGACAGTACATGACGTGGAGTCTGATCCCGACATGGCGTTCATGGTGGATACTTGCGTGTCATCGAGCTCAACGTCCACGTCCGGGCTGGATCTAGATCTTCTGCAGCAGTAGGTTATATTAGGAGGAGCGCAAGCACGGCGTCCCTGGGCGGTGCCGGTCGTGGCTCCAACCGGTGGTGGCCCGGTGGTGGCAGAGGAGTCCGGTACGGATCGTGATACGTCTACCTGGATTTTTGGGGAGAGTGTGCAATAGGCTCACTCTAGTCCCACGGAGGTTGGAGTGCTTGGGACATGCATGTCATTGAGGTCGACACCTACGCTAATTAAGATATTGCATGAGGTGAGCAAGAGCACCATCAAACAAGCCGAGCCCTTTTCTCCTCTACCCGAGAGCTCTGTGTCGCAAGTGCAGTAAAAGGAATAGAGGAAGAGGCAAAGGTACAGGTTTTTGCTGAGGAGGATGATGAAGAAATGCAGGGAAAATTAGTGATGGCAGCTGCAACAATCATGCGGTGGATGTGTTTCTTCTGGAGAGCACTCAACCGATTGGTGAGGTGCTAAGATGTGAACTCCCATAGCCTGCTAATATGTGGGAGAGACTTGGACGGGACCGGGAGGGCTGCAAGGTACTCAAGGTCAGACTGCTTAACCTTGCCAAAAATAACCGGGATTGACTACAGAGATGACGCCAACAGAGATGGAGACATTGAAGATGAAGAGGGCGGCTAGGAGCTGATTTGGAGGACCGGGACCGAGATCGTGTAGCATTTTTAGGTCGCGGACTAAAAAATGTATCATTAGTGATACCAACAACATTGGAGGCAATGGGAATAGATCGCAAAGCTGGCTGGAGGTAAGCATGAACTGAGTCAGATACATGATCTACAAAGTCGTCTTAATTGTCCTGTTCACAATGAAGACGATCGTCAGCAAGACGCTTCTTTTTTTGCGTATCTTGATGAGTGGTATGTTCATGCTGAAACTTGTCCTAAAGGGTTTTTCTAATTGTCAGCAGGCATGATATTAAGGGGCCAACACTGCCGAGAAACTTTTGGCAGAATTTCCCTTGCCTAGTGGACGTAGTAAATGGAAATGGTCTTGCTGGTATGGTCGGCTGGCTCCAGAGTCAACCAGTCCAAAGGACAACCGGCATAGGCACACAAGTGGGGAGGGGGAGGAGAGAGGGAGGGATACAGAGAGAGAGAGAGAGAGAGAGAGAGAGAGAGAGAGAGAGGGGGGTGGGGAGAGAGAGAGAGAGAGAGAGAGAGAGAGACA
>SZWC01005342.1:98348-121823 GCA_023375785.1 Penium margaritaceum
TCCCTCCCTCCCTCCCTCCCTCTCCCTCCCTTTCCCTCCCTCTCTCTCCCTCTCTCTCTCTCTCTCTCTCTCTCTCTCTCTTCTCTCTCTCTCTGCCTTCTGAAACACATCAACGAAGAAACTTTCAATGATGTGGGAGTGAAGGAAGACAGAGAACGGCCGCAAGACTTTCAGGAGGAGGTGGAGAGGCTGCAATGGCGCAAAGGAAAGCACATAAGCAGGATGAGATGAAAGGGAAAATTTATTTAACTTGAAACTGGAAGAGGAAAACTCTTGCTGCAATTCAGGGAAGATGGGAGTGGCCATGAGGATAATGTACTTTTGAGACGTTTTGCAACGTGTCCAAGAAACCTTCTGTTTTTTCTTCAGCCATGAAAAACCTCTACAAAGGATTTTCTTTTTCTGCGCTTCAGAGGAAATTGAAATAGCCACAGAAGAGTCAACCTTCCGACCTGCCAACATGTCAACCTGGCAACCTGTTAACCTGTCAACCTGTCAACCTGTCAACCTGTCAACCTGCCAACCTGTCAACCTGTCAACCTGGCAACCTGGCAACCTGCCAACCTGTCAACCTGCCAACCTGCCAACCTGCCAACCTGTCAACCTGTCAACCTGTCAACCTGTCAACCTGTCAACCTGCCAACCTGCCAACCTGTCAACCTGTCAACCAGTCAACCTGCCAACCTGTCAACCTGTCAACCTGGCAACCTGGCAACCTGCCAACCTGTCAACCTGCCAACCTGTCGACCTGTCAACCTGTCAACCTGTCAACCTGTCAACCTGCCGACCTGCCAACCTGTCAACCTGCCAGCCTGCCAACCTGCCAACCTGCCAACCTGCCAACCTGCCGACCTGGCAACCTGCCAACCTGTCAACCTGTCAACATGTCAACCTGTCAACCTGCCAACTTGCCAACCTGTCAACCTGCCAACCTGCCAACCTGCTAACCTGTCAACCTGTCAACCTGCCAACCTGCCAACTTGCCAACCTGGCAACCTGCCAACCTGGCAACCTGTCAACATGTCAACCTGTCAACCTGCCAACTTGCCAACCTGTCAACCTGCCAACCTGCCAACCTGCTAACCTGTCAACCTGTCAACCTGCCAACCTGCCAACTTGCCAACCTGGCAACCTGCCAACCTGGCAACCTGTCAACATGTCAACCTGTCAACCTGCCAACTTGCCAACCTGTCAACCTGCCAACCTGCCAACCTGCTAACCTGTCAACCTGTCAACCTGCCAACCTGCCAACTTGCCAACCTGGCAACCTGCCAACCTGGCAACCTGTCAACATGTCAACCTGTCAACCTGCCAACTTGCCAACCTGTCAACCTGCCAACCTGCCAACCTGCTAACCTGTCAACCTGTCAACCTGCCAACCTGCCAACTTGCCAACCTGGCAACCTGCCAACCTGGCAACCTGTCAACATGTCAACCTGTCAACCTGCCAACTTGCCAACCTGTCAACCTGCCAACCTGCCAACCTGCTAACCTGTCAACCTGTCAACCTGCCAACCTGCCAACTTGCCAACCTGGCAACCTGCCAACCTGGCAACCTGTCAACATGTCAACCTGTCAACCTGCCAACTTGCCAACCTGTCAACCTGCCAACCTGTCAACCTGTCGACCTGCCAAACTGCCAACCTGCCAACCTGCCAACCTGCCAACCTGCCAACCTGTCAACATGTCAACCTGTCAACCTGTCAACCTGCCGACCTGCCAACCTGTCAACCTGCCAGCCTGCCAACCTGCCAACCTGTCAACCTGTCAACCTGCCAACCTGCAAACTTGCCAACCTGTCAACCTGCCAACCTGTCAACCTGTCAACATGTCAACCTGTCAACCTGCCAACCTGTCAACCTGCCAGCCTGCCAACCTGTCAACCTGCCAACCTGCCAACCTGCCAACCTGCCAACCAGTCAACCTGCCAACCTGCAAACCTGTCGACATACCAACCTGTCAACCTGCCAACCTGTCAACCTGTCAACCTGTCAACCTGACAATCTGCCAACCTGTCGACCTGCCAACCTGCCAACCTGCCAACCTGCCAACCTGCCAACCTGCCAACCTGACAACCTGCCAGCCTGCCAACCTGTTAACCTGTCGACCTGCCAAGCTGCCAAGCTGCCAAGCTGCCAAGCTGCCAAGCTGCCAAGCTGCCAAGCTGCCAAGCTGCCAACCTGCCAACCTGCCAACCTGTCAACCTGCCAAGCTGTCAAGTAACTACAAGCTGTCATGCCGTCACACTGCTCAACAGCTTGACACAGAAGACGTATGCAGCGCATAGAGTAAATAGCAAAAAGAAAAAATCACGAGAAATCACAGAAAAAAGCGAAACAATTGCGAGACATTACAAACACGTCACGAGCTGACCTGCTTTGCTTCTGCTGCTGCTGCGGTGGCGCCTCCTGCTGCTGCAGCTGCTGTTCCAGGAGCTCTATCTGTTGCATGCACTGCACTTGCTCTCTGGCTGACTTCAACCAAGGCGGCAACTGCTGCTCCTGCTCCTGCTGCTGCTCCTCCTCCTGCTGCCCCTGTCTCTGCTGCTGCTGCTGCTGCTGCTGATTCTTTTTCTGTTTCTTCTGTTGCAGCTGCTTCTGCCGCTTCTTCTGCTGCTGCAAAGCCAGCACCAACTGCTGCTTCAGATGAGGTCGCTGCTCCTGCTGCTGCTGCTTCTGCTGCTGCTGCTGCTGCTGCTGCTGCTGCTCCTGCTGCTGCTGCTGCTGCTGCTCCCGCACCTCCTCACCCTCACCGCTCTCATTTCTCATCTGACATGGACCTGCCAAATTCCCTCCTCCCACCTCTCCTCCATCCCTCAGAGTGGGAGGGGACAACACATCCGAGGTGGAGATGAAGGGTCCAATGCTCAGATCTATTTCATTCTCCACATTCTCCCTCGCACTGCGAATTTTCTTCCGCCAGTCCAAACACTTCTCTCCGATGATTTGAACCTCCGGCTCCTCCTCATCCTCCCCAGGAGCAGAGCTGCCTCCTTCCCGTGGACACTCCACACGATCCTCTTCCTCTGCCCGAGTTGCCAAAGCACACTCTTCCCTCAGACCATCTGCATGAGCCTGCGGTCTGGAAGCTTCCTCCTGTCCCTCCCTCCCTCCCTCTGGAGCAACTCCAACATGTCCTCCTCCTTCGCCAAGAACAGGGAACGACGCTAGACGCTTCCCACTCTCTGTTGCACCTCCTCCCCTCGACCCCTCCACATGAACCACCTCAGACACATTCTGCCTTTCTTCCCTCGGGCTCGTTGCATCACGAGCATCACCCGACCCTGCTCCTCCCCTTGAATCCAACACTGTCGACAGAATCGTAGCCAACTGCCCTCTCGAAACGCCGTCGACTCGGGAGATGTCGGCGGGATGTCCAGGATCTCTCTTTTTGCTTGCACTTTCTCGACACACATCCACATTTTCCCTAGAGATTTCGGTGGTGGGACGCCCGCGCTCTCGCTCTGGGCTGTCCCCAATCGGTCCTTGCCGTTGCCCCAAATCATCCGACAAATTCCCACAGGAAGACCTAGAAGGATCCTTGGATGTAGATTCCGTCGCTATTGCCATCTCTTCTGCCTCTTCCTCTCTCTCCTCCTCATCGCCATCATTGCACCTGCCCTCGTGCTCCGACCCTCCTCCCTCTCCCACTTGCTTCCCCACACTTGTTCCACTACCCTGTTCCCCAAGTCTCCCATTCACCTTCCGAACACCTGACCCTTCCCCCCCTTGCCCACTCTCCAGCAAGGCTCCTTCCCTCGAACCCTCGGTCTGATCCTGCCTGGACGAGTCCTGCCTGCCTTTCCTCAGAGTCTCAGTGTCACGAGCATCCCTATCCACAGCATCGTCACCGTCACCATCCTCGACGTCCTCAGAATCCTCAGCATTCCCAGCAGCATCATTGTCACACTCGCCCCCGCTCTTCCCTTTCTCACCTTCTCCGCAATTAGCGTCGTCGACGGTGGGCTGTGCCCCCTGTCTTCCGAACCGAGGGAAAACATTGCCGCCTCCGTCCTCCGCTTTCCTCTTCACTCCAGATCTCTTGAAGCTTCCAGCATGTCTCTCCGTCCCGACCCTTGTTCCCTCGGCATGCTTGTTCGGCCGCACACCTGGCGTTCCTTTAGTCCTCGTCCCCACAGGCAAGGGCACTCCCGCCTCCTTCTCCCTTTTGCGCCACCTCTCATTCCCCCGACGTTCTTCATCATACAATACATCTCCCTTGCTCTTCTCACCGCAACTCACCACCATGACTTTACCAAGGGCCCCCTCCTGCCCTCGTCCCGCCTCCTCTCCCCCCTCCCTTTCGCTCTTCCCACCCTCCGTGTCCTCCTCCTCCTCCTCCTCCTCACCCTCCTCTTCTTGTTCCCACTGCAAAAGAATCCCTAGTCTGTCAAGCGGATCCGTCCGTTGCTTCTTCCTGCGACCCTGCCCTGCTGCCCTCTGTGCGACAGAGGCATCTGCAGCAGCAACGCCGGTGGCAGCACCAATGCCGGTGGCAGCACCAATGCCAGCACCAGCACCAGCACCAGGTCCAGCACCAGGAACAGCGGCAGAGCCAGCAGCCACTCCCGATGCAGCACAAGTCGTTTCAGCAGCACCAGTAAGCAAAGCTACGGCAGGAGGGGCAGCTGCCGCACGACAAGCAGAGGCATTGGCCACATGGACAGACGCAGCACCTGCGAATTGCACGCGGCGGCGACCACTCCCTCCTCCTGGCACAGACCCAGATGGCGGAGTCGACTTGTCCCTGGCCTCGCCAGCGTTGTCGTCGTCGTCGTCACCGTCACTGAATCCATAACCATCCTGCTGAATATCATAGTCATGGGCATGCTGCTGACCATCGTCACCCTCGCCATCCCTCTCCCTCTCACTCTCACTCTCCCGCCCTCTTCCCTTCTTCCCCAATGCCCCTCCGCCGGCCCAGGTCTTCCCCCAGCTCGCCGTCCTCCGCACGTTGCGGTTGTTGGCCCAAAAGCGCTCCGCAGTTTCCCACCAGGGCAGCGTCTTGTACCTCAGCTTCCTCAGCCTCGGCCTGAGGGCGACCACCCTGTCCCACTCCTCCTCCGACATCCTCACGCTCTTCCTCTCGTCGTCCCACTCACACGCCACGATCTTCCCTTGGAGCAGCTCCTTGCTCCAGCTCCAGAGCTCCCAGAGGAACGTGTGCTTGACCTCCAGGGAGTGGTGCGTGATGGGGTACCCCAGCACCTCGGCCATGGGCGCGCACGCGAGGCGGATCGCCTTCTTCTGGAATCCGCGGTGCGAGTTGGGATTTAGGGTTTCGAGTCGCTCGCGGATCTCGCCCACGATGCGGATGAAGGCGTCCTCTTCCTCCGCCGTCCACGCGTTCACGGCGGGACGGTTCTTGAACGGCGCCCACAGGTGCGGCCGGGACTCGCCCTTCCTCTTCTGGGCCATTGTGCGCGGTGGGAAGGCGAAGATGGAGAAGAGCTTACAACCCTCCGCAGTCACAGCTACACTCTCGAGAGTGTTACTCACCTACTTCGTTTACCGACTTCGTTCACCGTCTTCGGAGGTTGGCTCCCAAGGTCATTTTTTTCGTTTGGCCATGTTTTTGAGAATCCTTCGAAAACTGGCCGCGGCTCGGAGTCGTCATCCATATTGGCCAGAAAGTGTCGCTCGCTCTCAGATTTGGCCATAATTGACTGCGCTCCGCAGCCTCCCTTACTGATTTAGCCATATTCAAGCGCGCGCCGGCTCCTCCTTTCAAATGTGGCCATTAAGACGGCCGACGGAAAAACGATCGCGCTAGGGAGCGATATTGACAAAGGAAGCCCCGTAACCACTCGGAGAACTCCTAAAGCCATTCTAAATTATTAATAGGTAAAAATAAGGACATGAAAGGAGAAATATTAATCTTCTAGCACGCTCCAAGAAATAAAGAAGAAGAACCACAATGATAAAAAAATGAAACTATAGCGAGAGTTTTAAGCGACTTAAAATCATCTTAATTACGAGAATAGGTGATTGAAATCGAAATATAACTACTCGCCCTTCAACGGGTTAGAAACATTGGTAAAATAATATTCTTCGTAAAAATTAATAAATGTTTTCAAAAATTAAAACAAGATCTTCTACATAATTTCATAAATTTCCTTGAGTCTAATGTATGTCTTCCATGCCTGTTTGGGTTTCAAATATAAAACATAAAAATACATACCTTTTAAAGCACATAATCTTGCATTGTATATGCAAGTTCATTCTAATGTCTTGATTCAAAATGAAACCAAATTAATCTGTTATGCATCACAACAAGCGTGATAATTCAAAATATAAGCAAATGGAGAAGTATAATTAATGCTGAAAATCATGATCATGTAACATTTTCCATATTGAAATGAGGATTTTATAAATTATATTTCACATAATATGTGGCAATTAATCTGAATTCAACAAAATTATCTCGATTCACCATTAAATCACATTATGACGTAATATTATTAAACATTATATTCTATTAATAAATAAAACCTGATGATAAGTTGAAAAATTAAGGTAAACTAGCAAAATTGTTGAATTACATTGAAATGTAATAACAAAATAAAATTGAAGTAAGAAAAAATTCAAATAGTTTGTAAATTTCATTGATTTGTTCCAATTGGAAGCCCTTGATTAGCCATAAATATTAAATCATGGAATAATTGTTTTAATTTGGGAACTAAATCAAATGTGGAGATTTAAAGAATAATTAATTATTTATGATTTATTATTTAGTTTTTATTAATTGAATTATGTTTTGTTTTCAATTGCACAAAAATATGTATATTAGTTCCTAAATCTCACCTGATGTCTATTGGTTAAATGTCAAATGTTTTCTTATTTTGATGTGATATTTAATTATTTTATATCATATTGTTTATATTGTTGTTGTATCAAAACGATTTGTATCTTAAATCTTGAATTTTCATGAATTTGTTTGTTTAGGACATTATGTTTCTTCATTTAATAACGGATTTAAGGGAGGGTAATTATATTTCGATTTCAATCACCTATTCTAGTACTTAAGATGATTCTGAGCCCCTTAAACTCTAACTATAGTTTCATTTTTCTTATCATTGTGGTTCTACTTCTTTATTTCTTGGAGCGTGCTAGAAGGTTAATATTTCTCTTTTCATGTCCTTATTTGTTCCTATTAATATTAAGAATGGCTTTAGGAGTTCTCCGTGTGGTTATGGGGCTTCCTCTGTCAATATCGCTCCCTCGCGCGATCGTTTTTCCGTCGGCCGTCTTCATGGCCACATTTGAAAGGAGTAGCCGGCGCGCGCTTGAATATGGCTAAATCAGTAAGGGAGGCTGCGGAGCGCAGTCAATCATGGCCAAATCTGAGAGCGAGCGACACTTTATGGCCAATATGGATGACGATTCCGAGCCGCGGCCAGTTTTCGAAGGATTCTCAAAAACATGGCCAAACGAAAAAAATGACCGGCTCCCAACCGGCCCAGTGGAAATAGTCGGCCCCGGTCCAATTGACGACGACTTTCCAGACTCAGTCGACGGCGAGTGCGCGTCAGGCCTTGAACCGACGCTCTGATTTTGATTTTGATTCTATGAATCGTGGGCGGGACGCGGTGCGACGAAGTCCTCCGCGAGAGCTCGCAACGGTTGCCGAATCCGCCAAAGGGATTTGCGAACAAAAAACAAGAATCACAACTGAGCCGCCGATTTCATATGTTTTGGAGGTGATTTTGTCCTATGTGGCATCGTTCCCAGAATCTGGGTAACGTCCTATCGGCGGAAAGAACCAGAATCAGACGAAATGCCTGTGATGTTGATTCTATCGGAAAACGTGATTTAGGACAGAATTCTTAGAAATATGAAGGGCCATCGACGGTCGAACCGACGTTCTCTTGTTGTAGACGGCACGAGAAAAATTGTTGTGCTGCGTACGAGCCGCTTGGTGTGCGAGTCGGCCGCCGAAGTCGACGCAGGAAGTGTGTCCATGAAACTCGGACAGTGAGACCCGCGAATATGGAGGAGTCCTACATGTTCTGCCGCTGATTCGAACCAAAGCCCTCCAGTTCGAAGAATCGTACAAAAATCAGATTTCGAGAGGGAAACCGAGGAAACCCTGGAATCAAAATCAAAAGCAAAGCGTCGGTTCAGGGCCTCAGTCTGTAGAAGACCTCTCAGCTTAGCTCAAATGGCGCGAAGCTGCGCGGAGCCTGCAGAGGTGCGAGGACCTCCCACGAGTACACGGGCCCCCCACCCCCGGGGAAGGTTCCCTTCTATGCAAAGAACCGACGCAATGATTCTGATTTTGATTCTAGGGTTTCAGAAATTTCCCTCTCGAATGCTGTTTTTTAATGATTTGTGCGCCAACAGCACAGGGGTTCGAACCAGCGGGAATTCACATCCGACCCCGTGGATGTCGCGCGTTTTGCTTCCGTTGCGGAGAACTGACGCATGGACTCTGATTTTGATTTTAGGGTTTTTCGGCTTTTCCCTCTCGAATTCTGATTCTTCACTGATTTTTCCGCCAACAGCGCAGGGGTTCGAATCAACGGGATTTCACGTGCGACCCCATGGCTCTCGCGGTTCTTCACTTCCGAGCTTGACGGAGAGAAGTATTGATTCTACGGAAAGACATCAGTAGCCATTCTGCTTTGTCGCAACAGTGTACTCGCGAATGGGTGTGTGCGAGTGTCCGTAAAAAAACTACTGTGCGAATGAATTTCACACTGCAAGCGACGATCACCGTCGGCGTCAGTGTAGATTTGGCGAAATCTAATTCCCGGATGTATTTTAGTGTATAATCGGAAGTGACGGGCATTTCGACTGATTCTACGTAATTCCGCTACTTTCTGACTCTCCTATTATGTGGGAGACACGCCACGTCGGCCGACCGACACCTAGAATCACAATCAATCGGCGGGAGTCGATTGATTGTAGCATTGATTGCCGAAGTGACAAAAGGCGCAATCGCGAACGCTGCAGATGCCTCGCAAACGAGTTCGCCGCACCGTGTCCCGCCCACAAGTCATACAATCAAAATCAAAATCAGAGTGCCGGTTCAAGGCCCGTGTATGACGGAAAAAAGGACTGATTTTACGGAGGGACCCGAACCGTGACCCGGAAGGCGCATCAACAGGAAAGCGGCTTTGATGCGCGCTTCCGGTTGAGGCTGTAAGCGGCGCGGGCGACCATGAAACATTACTTTGCATACACATTTTGCTTCGGAAGGAACAAGTACCGTCAATGACGATGTAGATTTATCGATTTCAATTTTCGTAACTTATTTTGATGTACAATCAAACATGACGGGCATTTCGACTGATTCTTTGTTGTTCCGCGACTTTCTGATTGTCCTATTATGTGGGAGCCACGCCACGTCAGCCAAGCGAGCCATAAAATCACAATCAATCAGCGGGAATCCACTGATTGCAGGATTNTGCATACACATTTTGCTTCGAAAGGAACAAGTACCGTCAATGACGATGTAGATTTATCGATTTCAATTTTCGTAACTTATTTTGATGTACAATCAAACATGACGGGCATTTCGACTGATTCTTTGTTGTTCCGCGACTTTCTGATTGTCCTATTATGTGGGAGCCACGCCACGTCAGCCAAGCGAGCCATAAAATCACAATCAATCAGCGGGAATCCACTGATTGCAGGATTCCACCTAAATGAGCAAAAGGCGCAATCGCCAACAACCCCAAAGGCTCGAAATACCCTTCGCCGCGTCGCGTCCCGCGTCCTAGTCATACAATCAAAATCAGAATTAGAGTGCCGGTTCAAGGCCCTAGACCGCCACCAAACATCCACCCTCCCGACTTTGGGAGCTTTTGCGCGACGCCATAGCCGACTCGGGAAAGTAGTCAATCATCAGCCGTCGGGGGAATAATCTGATTATCCCCTGTTTTGTCATGCGTGACCCTCAAATAAGCCTCATTCACTCATATCCCGGGATAATAAGCACCATCCGCCCTTGCCTTCGAAGAACAAGCCTTATTTGTCCCTTCCTGGTTTTAATAAACCACATCCTTCCACCCATTTACACCGTGCTCAAATAGCGACACTTATCGCTACTTGAGCATGGTGAAAATGAACATTTGGATCTAGATCATTGCCCTCCATCGCGACCGTCGTGATGGAGGATCACAATAAAATTCAAGAATTTGGGGAGAGGGGATTTGGCTGACAAAAGTGGCGACCAACATCCGTCGGGTGGCAATTTTTCAACTGCCGACTACCCCCTACCCCTCTGAGTCCCCCCCCTCTCTGTTTGCACCCGACCCCCCCATGGATCAATGAAGGCCCTGGCAATTGAGGGTCAAGACGAAATGGTTGGCTGCCAACGGGCGGGGAGTGAGTGTTAAATCCCTAACATACACCAGACCCTAAACTCTGTGAGTGGGTATTTTTGTTACTACATTTGTGGCCCATTGTACAAAAATTTAGGATTTTTGCGCCAATCGGCTAAGGGAATTTCAACCACTTACCCCGACCTCCAATGTTCCTTTCCAGAAGGTTCTGACAACTCTTACCACTTTCCACGATGGTCGACAGAATTATATTGATGTTTTGATATTTTTCGGTTGAATTCTTGATGATGCAGGATCTTCATAAATCTGTGCCTGGATATTCTTAAAACCCCTTGACTTCTTGACGGAGCTTCTTGAAGCAACCACTCATGATACTGCCTCGCACGTGTTACTTAGCTTCAGCGCCGCAGCCCCAACGTCTGCCTCATTCTGATTCACGTCATTGTACGTATGTGCTCGACTCACTCAACACTTTTCATTGTCGTACACTAACTAATTATTATACATTATCCTTTTGTTAAAATTATTTGAATTGGATTTTGTCCCGCACCTCATCCCCATGAACCACCTACGTTCTCCTCGACGTATCAATTGGTATCTAAGTGTATCGACGTAGAAGGGGAAACCAACATAGTAACTACTATGCGACAACCTTGCATGATTTTGTAGTGCATCTCCACTATTTAGAAGATTGCAGACCCGTCAACGAGTGGTAGCCACAAGCAAACACTCCGACAATGGAGGATCCGCAGCACGCAAACACTCATGCTCTCTACTAAAACTTGAAAGCATCGACAACCTTTTCAAAAAATGGCACGACACCAATGAGCCTGATGGCCAATCCAGTGATAAACTCCTAGTGCTGGACAAACCCTTCACCTCTACCGATGCCCGTTGGGTCGACACCTAGATCGATGGGAGGCACCAACCAACAAGCACGAATCAATGAAGGTTCATATTAACACTTATAGCGACTCATGAGCCTCAACACCCATCTGCTCAACATGACGATGGAGGAGCTTCAAAAATCCCATGCGCACAGAGTAGTACACACCGAGACAAATCTTCAAATCTCAAGTGAGCCCAAGATTCGAACGACACATCTCGAACCGTTCGATCCCGCAAACTCCAAGAGACTGATGGTTAGGATGTGGCTGATATGTTTGGAGGTGTATTCTACCACAGCTAGGGTCAACAATGAAAAACCAAAATAATACCTTATGACCTCATATTTCATAGCACACCTTTGAGCTGGTGCTCCAATGTAAAGGCCATCTAATTGTAAAAAAAGACCAGCGGATTCAAATCAACAACACACGTGTTCGCTCTCACGTTGATGAAAGGATGCATACTACCTTTGATGAAGATCAACTCAATTTGGAACGACTCTCTCACGTCACCAAAAACGTGGAGCGACTTCGTACGCACTACACACTCTCTTTGGAAAGCTGGACGAGAAGCCTGATGCATAATACTAGCTCTAACACAGGCGCCAAAAGTCTAGCAAGGAAAGTATACGCGATGTTTTTGCGATATTGAGTCAACCTTCCCGCCCGTTTGCTACACTGTTAGATTGCTTGCATTTTTCTCCTCATGTGCACCATGTGTGCACGTGGGCTCACGTGTTACACCTGCCTGCCATGACAAGCGAGGACTCAAGGCAAGTGGGCAATCCACAAATCTTCCATTAAAATTGAGGTTGTTTAGTTTTTAGAAAACAAACGGATCAGTTCATCCATTCTTCAATACCAATTTGAAAAGGTACCCTCTATAACCCAGGAAAATGCATTTCATGTGAATCTCAAAATCAAGAGAAGCCTTCCACAACCTCCATCAAAATTGAGAGGGTAAAATACCTTACCCATGTCCTTATCAAATCCAAAAACATACAGAGAATTCTTCTATAAACCGTAAAAATTATCTTGTAATTTCTCTGTTAGTACAAGGTAGAAAAACTTGATGTTCACTTGTTGGAAAACTCACATTCATAAGTAGGTACTCGAGCAATGTTAGGTAAACATGAAGGTTTTATATGCAAAAACACAATGGAATGAATGACCATATACCCCATGTTATGGAGAATACGTTTGATCCCCCCATCGCAATAGTAAGCTCCATTTGCCCCTATTACAAAACAAAAGCCAGATTTTCCCATGCCTCGCAACAATAAACCTCATTAACCCCTTCTTCACAGACGCACGTTCCTGGTTTACAAAGAAAGAATGATATACCCTCGTCACTTTTCAAAAGGTGGTATGTCGAAGTTGCATGACATGCGGTTTCGACATGCCGACGTCACTTTTTTGCCCAAATATCACAAGGAAATACTTGTCCGAGGCGATGAATTCACCAGTCGTCACCATATACGGTGAAAAAGTAGACATTTGGTTATAGTGAATGCGTACTCTCAAAAGTTACCTCTCAATAATGCGACGATTCGCGAAAACCATCGGATTGATCCTTCGACAAAACGCATCAACGATGAGCTCCGACCAAACTTAAATGTCTCACCTCGTACTTCGCCCAACGACGTGCTTTCGAGCAGTGATGTTTGTTGTCATTGACCTAGTTTTGATGGCCGGGTTTAGCTATAATACATGTCATGGTGCATTTCATCTAGTGTGGAGGGACCAGAAAATTCACCTCCTAAAATGGGGGAAGGCGAGGTTCACGTCCCTGCATCGAGAAGATCCAAGGTGTTATTTGAGGGCAATGGAGGCTATGAAAAGCTGAAGGGTGGTTGTTCATCTCACTTCTACAACCTATTACATGTTCCGGGTGATGTTTCAAATGCCAGTGACCCTTCATCCCTTAAGTGAATCTTCAGCTGGCCATAGTGGTTATGAAAAGACCCAGATGGTTATGTAACCACCCACTTGGCTATGTAACCACCCAGGTGGTTATGCAACTATTTGCAACCTCCAAGGCAAGAACCTCCAAGGAGGTCCTCCAAAGAATTCTTAAAAGAGGCTGAGATCACTCAAGCTAGCATGCCTTGACATGGATTTATACATCAGCTTCTGCCTCAGTTTCCTTCTGATACCTCCAGAGTTTACCTCAGCAAGCCTCAACCCGTGACATTACAAGCTTGTTCTTTAGGATGCACCTCCTATAAAGGCCTGCACCTTCTTCGGTCTAATCTAGTGACTCTGCAAGCATTCTGCTTCAGGTTGGGTCCCCTGATTTGGTCTTTATGCATTAAAATAAGGCACCATGTGGGTCCACAAGTCAACACTTGTGGCTACATCCCTATAGCTAGTTCAAGTTACTCTTCATGTACCACTCGATGTGATCTACAAATTCCTACATATATTTCAGAGTTTTCCAACCATGCCTTGTAGAATGCAGTTTGGTTTGAACCATCCACCTTCTGTAAAATTTGACAATTTTCTTTTACAACCCAAAATACATGGCCTATTCCTCAAATTATGTTAACTACGGCAGACAACCAATGAAAATGAAGATTAAATTAGAAACTTTATGGTCAAGGTCTCAGTTAGAACGCTGTCAAGAAACCATAACCAAATTGCTACAAATTTCTGAAGAAGTCAATGACCGGAATCGCCTGAATTTCAAAATGATAGTATGACCGTTCAACTTATAAATTCGAACAACTTCATTAGGTTTGAGCTTCCCACAACAATAAGAAGTAGATAGGCTTGAAACCTGGTCAGTATTTAGCGACCCACCACCTTACATGAGGACCCAATAACACGATGTTTTGGCCAATTTATCCCTTTCACAAACCCATTTATGTAGGGGTTCGTCATTATTTTGGAGGTGGTTCACATGGAGTTTGCATGGGGGGTCTAGGACCCCCCGTGCGCTGAAAGGGAACCTACTGCGCCCCACTACGACAGGGCCTAGCATGTGCCCGCCCAGAATTAACATACAAAACCCAAGTATAATAAGGGGTTGGGTTTTTGAAAATTTTGTATCAGAAAAGAGTGCATAAAGTCATAAAATGGAAAATGTTACAAATGGGGAGTTTCTAACTCCCCATAATTTCAATAGGGACTTATACTAATGCCCGCTGTTGACTACCTCTTGCCCGGCGCCGACGAAGTCACCCCTACCACGTTCCGGTCGCTAGTAGCCCAACGGTCAATCATTCAATGAAATCCCTCAATTGCGATGGCCTTGATCGGATCGGACTTGGTCCATGTGGGCATGGCGTATGAAAGAAGAGGGGGGACTGAGATGGGGGCTGAGGTGGTTGACAAAGTGCCGAATGACGGATGTTGGCCGACACTTTTGTCGACCAAATCCCCTGCCTCTCCTCCCCACCAACCCATGAATGTGTATCTAGATTGCTGCCCTCCTTTGTGATGGCCGCGATGAAGGGCAGTGATTTAGATCTACATGCCTACTTTCATCATGCTGAAGCAATGATGTGTATCACAGTTTGAGCATGGTGAAAAACGGTGGAAAATTGGGGTTTAATATTGCCTGACATGGATGGATGAGGCTTAGACTTCGAAGGTAGGGACGAATGGAGCTTATCTTTCATGGTAGGGATGGATGAGGTTTATTCTTTTGAGCTCGGGGTATATGAGGGTTATGCATGACAAAACACGGGGTAATCGGTATTTTCAACGTAAAACAATTTTTTTCTTCCTATGCTAATGTTAGACGGATTTAATTTAAAATACTTTTATGTGATGTGAAAATCTAAAGTATATGTTTTGCATGATACAACACAAATATGACATGAACTCGTGAAATTTCATCGCCGGGATCAGTTGCTGAACTAGTCTACCTAAAGAACTTTCTTGGAGGGTTGGACTCAACCCTTGATGCCAATTTCTCCCTTCTCAAAGAAGAATGAAATTGCTTAATACCCCCTTGTTTTGTCACCTCCGACCCTCATATACCTAAACCTCATTATAGAATGCCTCATCCGCCCCTACCGTGTGATAATAAGCCCCATTTACCCCTTCCTCTAAAGAACAAGCCATATACGTACCTCTCTTGCATTAATAAGCCCCATTCGTCGACCCATTTTCACAATTTCTAAGTAGCGACGAGCTTTGCTCCATAAGCATGGTGAAAACAAGCATGCGGTGTTACACCAGGACCCTCCGTTGTGGTCTTTCTAATGGAGGGCCATAAAAATATTGAGGGGTGGGGGGATTTGATTGACAAAAGTGCCAACCGACAGACGTCGGCCGGCACATCTTCAACCACCACCTCACTCCCCCTGTCAGTCCCCCCTCCTTTTGCATCCCATCCCAACAAGAACCACGTTAGATCCAATTGAGTCCCTCGCAACTGAAGGTCGCGATGGAATGGGCGGTGAGTGGGCTACCGAAGGATGGAGGGGGGGAAGGAATTCACCAAGAACTTGGCTGATGGGTGTCAGTCAGAATCCCCGCTCCAGGGAGTCAAAATTCTCCACTTATTTTCTTTGCATTTTGTATAAGCTTCATGCCCTTCATTGACATATAAATCACCAACAAACCCAACCCCTAACTACACCCGAGATTTAAGTTTTTTTTGCACGAGGACCTCCTCAATCGCGTGGTACAAGGGTCTAACAAGTTCCATATCAATGCATAGGGAGCCTTGGACCCCCCATGCAAACTCCTGGCAAACCACCCTTGAATAAATACAAACCCCACTATTGGAGGTTTGTGATTTTTTGGCAATAAAAAAATGATGTCAGCATGTCGACACCGCATGCCATGCGATGTCGACATGTTGCCTTTCAACATATGAGAGGTGCATGTTGTGTTTTCTTTTAAACCTAAAACACGCTTTTATGTTACATCCATGGCATACACAAGTCCTCAATCTCTGCGAGTGGCCTTTTCTTCATTGCATTCATGGCCCATCGTGCGTTGCTTACGGATTTTTACGGGATTTGGCTGAGGGTATCTTGACAAAGTGCCGTGACCTCCGTTGTTTCATTCTACGAGTTTCGGACAACTTTGACGACCTTCTAAAACGTTTGACAAAAGTATTGCAAACCATATTGATAGTTTGATATTTTTCGGTCGATTTCTATTGGGTTCTAGACAAACATAAATAAGTGCCTCTATAAGAGCGAAGCCCCCAGACTTCTTGGTCAAGCTTCTTAAAACATCCACTCATGGTAGGACCTCACATGCATCACTAGGCTCGAGCGGCAAGGACATGTCTCATTCTCATTCTTGACATTGTGCATATGTCGTTGACTCACTCAAAACATGTCATCAAAGTACACTTACTGCATAATATAAATTATCCATTTGTCCCAAATCCTTGAAGTTTTTTTTCCCCGCACCTCATTCCTCTGAACCACCTACGTTCCGCTCGGTGTAATTTTCTATGCATAAGGGGCCTATGAAGCTTATACTTGTGAGGGAGGGATGAATGAGGCTTATTGTTCCACGATAGGGGTGGATGTAGCTTTTTTTTGGAGGGGGGAAGAATCAGGTAATTCTCCAAAACGAGGGATATACAGGTTGCTCACACGCCATTTGGTAGCAACTCCACCACTTATCCACTTACTCCGCAAGGTGTAGCAACTTCATAGAGGGATGAATAGCAAACAATGATGCCATTATGCACGAGACTGATGTTCCTTGACTTTTCTGAGTCTGGCATGCACAAAAGTGCGTTTTGTGACCTCGCTATGTGAACGATGACAGGAACATGGAGTAGCCACTTAAGAGTTCCTACCGAGTTGCTACAAATCCAAGGCTGTAGCAACTCATAGAAATTCTGGATTGCCTCGCCAGAAGTTTACGGGCTCCTTTCTGGTGAACGACGACTTCAGGCTCGAGTCGCCCCCTTCACGTGGCTAGGGAGGCTGATTTGGTATGGTGTGGGGGCGGCCATAATCATTCCTCCTCACAAAGATTACGTGGTTGTACATGGATGAAGAACTCTTCTTATCCGATGCTTGGAAAACCCAGAAATCCTTGCATTGTCTTGATATAACACAGAAGGGACTCAGAAGGGACTACGGCATCAACACTTCACGGATTGAAGCGCCGTAAAGTGCGTTAGAGAGCTTGAAAAAAGCTCTACTTGGTGGAGAGTTTTTCTTCCAGCCTCTCCTCACTTCCAGAGGGCGAGGAAGAATTTTTGTGGGACGGGATGGGGAGTTTCCACCCTCAAAAACCACAAAATCCTCCCCATTTTCAAGGCTCCTTCACAACCCCTTCATCCAAAAATTGGGACAGCGCCCCTCCCCAAGCTTAGGGACTCTCATGGCCTGAGAGCACCCTAAAAAGAAGGAGGGAGACACCTTGGGGACTTTTGGCGGCTCCCCCAACGCCGCCGGCTCAAGGAGGACGCCGCCAAGGGGCGCGAGACGTGACAAGAAGACGCAAGAAGAGACCAAGGAAGACCAGAAAAGAAGAAGACAAGAAGACAAGAAGAAAAGTAGTCTTTTCGTTCTTGACTTTGTACTTGTTTGCCTTCTTGTTCTTTGGCTTAGTTTTGTGAGCGGTACTCACACTCCTTGTCACTCCCTTGTATTATGATTTTCTGTTTTCCTAGATCCTAGTTGTTACCAAGTGCCGTGAGTCACGGCTTAGGAGGACTAGGTCTAAACCCACGACCTTGTGCCGACGTGGCGGCCTAGGAAAATAGAAATTTAAAGTGAAATTGCCTCACCGATCATGAGAGCAACGTCTTAGGAGGCGATTCCTCCTCGTTGTGGGGTGATCCTCACAACGACCTTCACGTGCTAGTTGCACGAGCGACGGGATGGCAAGTGCCGGACCGTCTAAGGCCAACAAGGGCAAGGTGCTGACGTTCTTACCACACGTCCTTGGCGGACTCCAAGTTTTGGGAGCCGCAGCCACAAGCACGGTTGCCAACCCAAAGGCAACCGTACCGCCTAAGGCAACCGTGCCTCCTAAGGCAACAGTGCCGCCGAAGGCAACCATACCGCCTAAGGCAACCGACGCCAACCTCGGCGACACGGAGAAGCGTGCGGAGGCCGCAAAGGTGCTCGACGAGCACGTCGACGTGCACATGGGCTACCCCCATGCGACGGACGACGCGATGGAGGAGGATCTTCCGACGAAGAGCACGACGCCGACGATGGCGAAGGCGATGAGGATCGCGACCATCGCCATCGTTGTGCGGCGAACTCGAGCCGATTGCTCGAGAAGGAAAAGGCATCCGCCGCATCGCCTGAAGCTGCCAACGGCAGCGAGACTGCCGAGAGCAGCAAAGGCACCGAAAGCAGTCACACGGGAAGTTCCCGCGAGAACGAGCCGGACGACGACGCCGCAAAGGCAATTCGCGATGGCCGTCATAGGCTTGCGGAGCTTGCTGCTGAGGCGGTAGGCCGACTGAAGATCACCACCGACGGTGGAGATACGGCACCACTCGGAGGAATGGGGGCGGACCCCCCTTCCTACGATGTGGCCGCAATGGGACAGGGCAGCGCTCACTCGAGCATCGTGGCCGAAGACAGTCTCCTCCGAAAGGTGGGACTCCTTGGAGGCGTGTACGCGAACCGTACCCTCTTGCAGTGGGTAAGGGTGCACGGACAACGCGAGGCCCTGGAGGCTATCGCTGATGCTCTGACGACATCAGAGCTCAAGTTCGCGTTCGCCAACCTGCTGGCCCACGTCGGGCAGAGCATCAAAGACCTTGACCGTGATCGCCAGCTGCAGCGCCTGGCCGCCCATGAGGCAAGCCGCCGATGCAACGACCTCGACAAGGCGTTGCAGAGCGTGACGCAGGTGCGGATGCAGCAGCAAGCGCAGCGTGTCGCAGCTGCGGATGCCACTGCCTGTGGCAGCGAAGACTTGCCTACCTCGACGAATTCGGGGTCGGTCATGAACACGTCCTTCCTCCACAGGGTGGGGATCTTCTGGAAGGGCGTGAAGCTGACCGACTGGCTGAACCGCATGGAGCACGTGCTACGTGTCCACAAGGCTCCACTCAGCCAGTGGGGTGACCTTGCCATGACACGACTTGAAGACAAACTATTAAAGTATGTGGTCAAGGAGTGGACTACGCAGCAGCCGAACCTCGAGTGGCAGCCCATGCCGTGGGAGGCCTTCTGCGCGATCATGCGCAAGAAGTGCACCCAACGTGAGGAGGCGCAGCGCGCCTTCCACAAGATCAAGGACTTCACGCAGCTGGGCAGCTCGCTCGAATCCTACTTGAGCGAGTTCACCGCACTCGTGGAGGAAGCCGAAAGCTTCACCGAGGGCGATGGTACTCAGACGTTCAAGTACCCGGACTGCATGCTGCTGGAGTACTTGCGTGATGGTCTTGCCAGCGAGAAGCTGAAGGACAAGACCACCAAGACAGCCACTGGCCAAGCTTGGACAAGCTGGAGGGCGTTGCGCGACTACATGAGCAAAGTGTATTCGGCGAACCTGAAGCACTACTCTGATGCACGGCCGAACGCGCGTGCACAACAAGGTCGCGACATGCGCATGGACGCTACAGGGGCTGGTGGGTCAGCTGGACAGCGAGGCGGGGCCAAGGGCAAGCAGCCTACAAACCCTCCAGCCAAGAAGGCTGGCGGACACAAGGGTCCCAACAACAAGCGCAGCCGCGAGAATGACAAGCTGCAGGCGGCGCGTGAGCGTCGCAATGCAGCCTTCCGCGAAGGGCTCTACCACAACTGCACGCAGCCGGGCCACTTTAGGGCTCAGTTCCCTGAGGCTGCTGGTGGTGGACAAGAGGCCGCGGCGCTAGCTGCAGTAGCAGCACCTCGTGGGGATGGTGCAGCAGGAGGCCGCAGACAAGGCCGTGGACAGGGTCGCGGTCGCGGCAATGGGCCTGGCCGTGGTAACGGACAGGGCCGTGGGGCGGGTTTTCCCCACCCCTGAGTGATGTCACTGGGGACCACTCAGGGGTAAAACTGGATCACGAGTGTGAGTTCATGTTTTCAGACGAGGATGTTAAACAATTTGAGTTTTTGACGAGTTCAAATTTCTCTGTTGTTTTCTCCCCTCTCATTGAACCTCATTCTGCACTTGCTGATCGACATTGCCCACTAAATCTTGCATCACCAGACGAGATGCATGACAGCACCTGCTTAGTGGTGGCGACACCAACCACTGTGCAAGAGTTGTGTAACACAGTGATTGAAGCAAACGCCCTCAAAGCGATGAGCTCAATCACATTCACAGTACCTTTAGTTGACGATTTTGACCCAGTGAAATTTAAAGACTGGAAGGTGCTAGCCGAATTCACACGTGCCCACAAGATGTGGACTCGAGTGGGTGAATCATGGGAGTGGCGACGCCCGTCGTACAGATTTCGTGTTTTATCACAAACTCGGCTTACCGTCGTCGAGTCTGTTCACTCGGAAGAGTGGAGGCAACATGATGATGCAGTTCAAAGGACACCTAGCTGGTGCTCCCGTGAACGTACTTGCTGACACTGGAGGGGACGAATCTTTTGTTAGCCTTGGCTTTACCCGCCAGGCTGGCCTGAAGTACGAGCCATCGAATGGCACAGTTGTCGGTGAAAATCGTACGGTACCCGTGATCGATACTTGTAAAGCAAAAATTTGTATTCAAGGGTACACACAGAGTGTCACGTTGAAGGTACTCAACCTTCTTGACCCGTTTGACGTGGTGCTAGGCGATCCCTAGCTCCGTGACAACAAGGCTCTAATGTGCTTTGAATCAAAGCGTTTGATCCTCCGAAAACAACACCGCTTTACATTGATTCCGAGTACAGAATTATCACCGACCCGACTCAAAGTCCATGCCAGCTTGTCTGCAATGCAGGTCAAGAGACGTATTCGACAAGGTTGTCGATACTTCTTGGCTCAGCTGCAGAAAGTGGAGGACGAAGTGACGGAAGACACGCCACAAGATATCAGATCTCTATTGGCGGAGTTCTCGGATGTGTTCCAAGACCCACCGGCTGGGCTTCCACCAAAAAGACACATGGGCCACACGATTCCGCTGCAACCGGAGGCGACTCCTCCGTTCAGACCCATGTATCGCCTTAGTGCAGCAGAAAGGCGAGAGGCCGAACGCCAAATCAAAGAGTACCTTGCAAAAGGGTGGATCGAGCCCAGTAGCTCACCGTATGGTGCGCCGATCCTTTTTGTGAACAAAAAGGATGGTGGTTTACGCATGTGCATATATTCCCGGGCGTTGAACAAGCTGACGATGAAAAATCGATTCCCCTTACCGCGGATTGAGGACCTTTTTGACCAACTCCAAGGCGCAAAAGTATTTTTGTCCTTGGATTTATCTCAAGGGTACCATCAAATCCGCATCACGGAAGATGATGTGCCCAAAACCGCGTTTCGAACGCACATGGGACACTATCAGTTCCGAGTGTTATACTTCGGGCTTACAAATGCCCCGGCAACCTTCCAAAGAGAAATGAACCGAACGTTCGCCAAACAACTCGGACAGTTTGTCTTGGTTTACCTAGATGACATCCTGGTTTTCTCCAAATCAATGGAAGAGCACATAGAACATCTGCGTGAAGATCTCGGAATCCTTCAGGAACAGAAGTTCTATGCGAAAGTGAGCAAGTGCAAGTTTGCACAAGATGAGCTCGAATACCTTGGACATATCGTCGGCAAGGACGGCATCCGTGTCGACCCACGAAAGGTCCAAGCCGTTGTGGACTGGCCACACCCCGAAAATGTTGGGCAGATTCAGTCTTTCCTCGGCCTTGCAAACTACTTTCGATGGTTCATGCAAGGATATTCGACCCTGGTAGCACCGCTAACCAGGCTCACGTGAAAAGACGTGCGTTGGGAATGAACATCTGATTGCGAGAACGCTTTTCTCAAGGTTAAAGAGCTTCTCTCCACGGCGCCCGTCCTAGCTCTTCCGGATCCATCGCAACCGTGGGAGGTTCGATGTGATGCGTCGGTAGTAGGACTTGGAGCCGTCCTCATGCAGAACGGTCACCCAGTTGCGTATGAGAGCCGGAAGCTCATCCCCGCGGAAACGCGATACACGACTGGGGATCAAGAGCTCCTTGCGGTAGTACACGCTTTCAAGATGTGGCGTTGCTACCTCGAGGGTGCTGAAGAGGGTGTGACGGTCGTGACCAACCATAATCCATTGGTGTTTTTCCAAACGCAACCGAACCTGTCAAGACGACAGGCGCGTTGGAGCGAATACCTGAGTCGATTCTCGTTCACATGGGAATATCGGCCAGGACGCATCAATGTGGCCGATCCACTAAGCCGACAGCCTGTGGAAATTAAAGCAACCACCGAGGTCAGTGGGTGTTTTATGGCCATTNAAATCTGGACAAGTACGGCTTGGTGGAGGCCGCAGGAATCTTCTGGCACGGAGAACAAGTTGTTGTGCCAAACTCGGGAGACCTTCGAGCAAAGGTTATCTCCCAGTTCCACGACCCGCCGGTCGCAGGTCACGTGGGACCCCGAAAGACCGGACAAACACTCTCGGACCACTATTGGTGGCCAGGATGGAGTGTCGATGTCCGTAAATATTGCATGACATGCGACCCATGTCTTCGGAATAAGGCTAGTAACAAAAAGCCTGCTGGACTTCTCCAGCAGCTTCCCATTCCTAGGACTCCATGGGAGTGCGTCAGCATGGACTTCATTACTGGTCTTCCGGACACGGCCCGTGGCCATGATGCAATACTAGTGGTTGTGGATCTTTTGACGAAGATGACACACTTCATTCCTACAACCACTGACGTGAACGCAGAGGAGACCGCTCGTCTCTTCTTCAAGGGTGTCATGAAGTACCATGGCTTGCCGTTGCGCATTATCTCCGATCGAGATTGAAAATTTGCTAGTAAGTTCTGGCAAAAGATGCACGAATACTTCGGCAGCGAGTCGCAAATGTCGACAGCATTTCACCCTCAAACTGACGGACAAACAGAGCGCATGAATCGCACTCTAGAGCAGATGCTCCGCATGTACGTGGACCTTGCCATGCATGATTGGGACGAATTCCTAGCACCGGCACAGTTTGCGGTGAACAACTCGGTGAACGAGTCCACACAGTTCACACCGTTCGTGTTGAACAGTGGTCGGCATCCAGTGGTACCCTCTTCATTGGTGAAGAGTGGGAGTACAGGAGGGCAGGTCCCTTCTGCTCAAGCCTTTGCCAAGCGCATCGACTCCTTGTTACAGGAGGTGAAGGGTCACCTTCAAGAAGCTCGGCAGCGACAAAAGGCATATGCCGACAAAGGTCGCCGGGAGGTGTCGTTTGACATCGGTGACAAAGTGCTGCTTAGCACTAAAAACCTTCGGTTGAAGTCGCCAG
>SZWC01005343.1:59869-78247 GCA_023375785.1 Penium margaritaceum
AGCATAATGTGTGAAGGGTCTGACGATACATGTGCTCAGCCATCACCAGACACAGGCAAACTGCCAGGATGACTTCGCTCTTGTGGCGACGGCTATAGACCCACCTCATCCAGGTAAAGTCATCAGTCAGGGAGAGGACATATCACCCTATCTGAGAGAGACTCAACAGGCAGGGGACCGAGAAGGTTCGAGTGGACCAAATCAGCAGACGCAGTGCTCGGGAAGTGGAGTCATGATAAGTGAAGCGATGCATCTTAGCCTAAGCACAGAAGACAGGAGTCAGTCTTGGACGGCACGTGCTTGTGTGATGTTCTTGAATGCCATGACATCCGGAAGCACTCCATCGGCCTTCTTGCGCTTTGGGGCCTGACCCGAGGCTTCATCGTTGGAGGAAACTACAAAAACATAGCATGCTAGCACAAGGATATTAGGGTGAAGTACCATTCACGGCCACCATTTTGACCTGCAGCATGACTCAGGCGAGAAATCTTGATGGCTTCTCTCCCTTTCTTTGGTGAAATCAAGAGCACTTGGACACGGAGCTCATCCTCACAGTCCTCATCATACACCAAGGTTTGGGTGAAGGGGGATTTGGGCACAAAACCTGGCTCATTGAGCTGTGGGCTTGTCATTCCATGTGGCGGAGGGACCACTGGAGGGTCGGATTCCCTATGCCTGCGTGAGGCTGCCCACTACACCTGGACAGCCATTTGTGTGAAATGGTTGTATTCATTAAAAAATTCAAACATATAGCTGAGGTTCCCACGCTCACAAGGCTCATGGGTGGAGACATCCTCAACCATGGCACACTGTACCCTGCAGCGGTGTAGGCCTGAAAGCCATGACGTACCGACTAACCTGGACAGCCATCCAGAGCAACAAGAGACTCATGTATCCACAAGACTGTGGAAAGGAAGACCGATGGCAATGAGCTTCCTTTCATACGTTGACATGATGGGTACGAAAAACAGACAACATGGCACATGTTTGTGGGGGTGTTTGTTAGAGTCGTTCCGTGTACTATGTACCGAAGCTACCTCCCTAGCAAATGGACGCCCTTTAGTCCAATAGCGGTACATTATGTCCAGTGGTGTTTGGCGAAACACCATTGGACATAAGGAAATAAGTGTGAATGAACATCGTGTTGGTCGCAACTGCCATCTTGGAACGATGGAAAATCTTTCATAAAATAGGTAGGGGAACGTGTTTTTACCTAAACTTTAATGATGCCATATCCAGATGTCGGAAACAAGAACGCCATACGGGTATGGCGTTGTCGTTGTGTACATACTAGATATGTCACACTAGTTGAACAATGTGAAAGATATGGCATTTATATCGTTTCAAGTATTGGATATGTCAGACATAGAGTTTTGCTCGTGGATATGGCAGGGTCAACCCTTTGGTCATGTGGATATCCTTTCTATTTGACCCACAAATTAACCATTTGTGTAAAACTACCTATTTCCCCTAGTTTGGCGATCTAATTCTTGTTTTGTTGCACGTTACTCTGTCAATAGTGGCCTGAACAGATGCACCAATTCTGATTTTGTTTCTATGCTTGCCTCTTTTTTCCTCTTAGTGAGTGATTGTTCAATGATTCTACAAGTACAAGAGAAAACGTCCGATCAACGAGAGAGCGATTCCAGCTCCGTTGTTCTTGCGCTTCTTGCTCGGCTAGTCTCATGGACAAGTTTCTTCATTCTTTGGCCGATTATGGAACTATGAAATGGTTGTAGATCACACACCTAGGTGTGCATGCAAATCATGGGCTATTCTCCATGTCTGACGGATGTGTTTCCACCTCTTGCACAGAATTCGCCGTCGTAGTTTGCAGAATGGCATCCAATGCTCGACAGAGAGGTTTTCCCCTTTCCATCACTCTGGGGAGAATCGTAATCAATGACCCATGTATGGAGACTTAAGTGTTTCGGGTATCAAAAGACCCATTTATGTTTTAACCTTGCACCCTCATTCTAAATCCCAAACAAGGAGGGGATTTTACTCCAAACTTGTGATTTTGCACAGTGTTTCCATTTGTGAAACTCTTACTTTGTACTCGACCGTGCTCGAGTGTCGTTTTGTGACGCGACGGTGCGAAATCTTTATGTGCGAGGCACATACGACAATTTTGTGCTGACTTTCCTCGCACGCCTCACCCTCTTGCTCGCTTTCTCTATCCCTCGTCCTTGCTTGCTCTCACTAGCTAGGAGGTTGAGGGAGCACAAGGGCATGAGGCCACAGGCCTCGCCCTCAAGGCCCACGTGGCCACTTAGCCATCGATTGAGCTACCAGGTCCATCGACTGCTACTAGCTCACCAACGATAGCAGGCAGATCACCTGGTCAGCCGCGTGCCACCTGCCAGCCGGCCTACGGCCAGGTGGTGGTTGGCCACTGGCCAACCGTCACAATAACACNAGATAGTGAGACATCGACATTGTGAAAGAAAACTAATGATTTCAATCACCAACTAAACATGAACACGTGCACAACCCTTTGAGTTAATTTGCAGCTAGTCGGTCAGCCTTCCCCCTTTAGGCTACAGCTTCCTCGCGACAACCATGTTGGACGTCCCTACACTCCTGTGGTTGATGTCCATGAACGCCACCGAACAATAATGCTGTTCACTATTTCCACATTTGGGCATCGTCCCCTGCCACACGGTAATCTGTGCAAGCTGCCGGCTTTCTTGGGTATTTTTTTACCACCGGCATGTGCAAGCATGATTCAATCTCCATGAGTTATGTTCAGGTCCACAACTTGCCCAATGAAAGATTTCATGCAAATTTGTATGCAATTTGATAACTTACGGCTGGGTTCACTTTTCAAAACATGAGAGCAATTCATCAATGGATACCAAGGCCTCATCTGGCTGTAAATTGAGGTTCATATCCTGTTATCCCCTGAGTTATTCACGAAGTGACGTGTTGTGTACGGTTGTACCAAACCATAGCCAGAAGGGGATAGGTCGGTAGAGGAAGGGAGTGGGTCACAAAGCAATTGGTGGGCCCGGATGCATGTCACGAAAAAAACAGTTAAAGGGAGACAAAGTCAACAGGTACAAGCAATTTTTTTCAAAAAATCTCATTACAGGAAAACTAGACGACTACGTCATCCTCCTCCTCGTACCACGGGTGTTCAGATGTGGTCACGTAAGTTATAAGTGTAGTTGCTAGGAAATTGCTTAGTTAACCCATGTGGGGTGGGGCGGGTGAGCGCAACGACTAGTGCAGCGTAAGACACGCCATGGATGTAGTAACTTGCATTAGAATGGTGCACTCAACCAAGACAATTAGTGTGAGGGGAGCGAGCGAAGTTAGCACCGGTGAGCACACACCCACCACGAGCACCAAGCTCGGGTGAGCGAGTGTCGCCACCCGGGGGTCGAGCCCGACCACTCGGAGTAACCGAGGGTGGCTGCTCACCGATGCACGGCCAAGGCCGGCACGGTGGCCCCCTAAGGATCAGCACCCTGGAAACATGCAGCTCCCCCAAGGCAAGAGAACATGATGCAGGGCACGGCAGTGAGAACGTACGAGCCCGAGTATCTACCGCATCGCAAAATCATAGAGAATCATAGAGAGTCATGCGACGGCCATGCGTGTGCCACAAGGCACTCCAAGGACAAGCAGCAGCAGCAGCTTGAGGGCGTCCATGGCTCCAGCCATAGCGAACACGCCTAACACTTCCCCAGGTAGGGCCATTGTCACTTAATCTATACATGTGTGTGCACAGTGTGGGAGGCAAGAGGGCATAAAGTTGTGAGTGGCCAGCAAACTTCAACACTCCCCCATGACCCGCAGGCAACCAACCCACACACATGAGAGGACAACAAGAGGGGATCACGAGAAGTGATAGAGATGTACTATAACCAATCAACCTGGGTCATGTGGACAGATGAGACCAACAGAGTGAACAGCACTTTTGAAGACATTACGACTGAGTGCCTTAGTGAGAAAGTCAGCTCTCTGAGACCGCGTGTCCACCCAAGCAACCTGGACGATGCCAGCGGCAATGCACTCACGAACAAAATGGTGCTCCACATTGATGTGCTTGGTGCGTGAATGGTGCATGCTACTGTTTTTAGCAATGGCCTTTGTGCTTTGATTGTCGCAACGCAGAGTGATGCAACGGATGGGTACACGTAGTTGTTGCAAACAAGACAGCCAGATAGCCTCACACGTGCCTGCACCAAGAGCAAGATACTCAGCCTCGGCAGTGCTGCGAGTAACACACCCTTGTTTGCCACTTTTCCAGAAGACTACAGTGCCACCGACCAGGTGGATATGTACCGTTTGACTGCGGGCATCAGAGTCATGCACCCAGTCACTATCTGTGAAGCCGTCCACCACGACTGAGGGTTGCGCACAAAAGTACAGTACAATGCAAGGGGTGGAGAGGGTGTAGCGCACTACCCGCAATGCTGTCTCAAAATGACGCTCACGGGGGCACTGGGAGACTTGGGACAGGAAGTTCACAGCAAATGCCACATCAGCGCTGGTGGTCGTGGCAAGGTACATCAAGGAGCCAATGACACGGAGGTATTCGGTCACATCAACTGTCTCTCCCAGTGTGGACACCTCCCGAGACTTCAATCAGGATTGACCAGCGGGTGTCATGGGACTGGACGCCGTGGGGATTGACGTGAGGAGCGGGGTGAATCGCTCCCCCAGGCTGCTACATACGCAGCCTGATGGACGTGCAAAGTGTGACACCCACGGTCACGTTCCAACTCCATGCCAAGAAAGACACGAGCCGGGCCAAGATCCTTCATCTTGTATGCCGCCTGAACAGGGCCTTGGCCGTCGTGACAGATGCGGTGTCAGGAGAAGCAATGAGGAGGTCATCCACGTAGACAAGAATGGCGACAAGTGTTATGGTGGGGGCACTGAGGAACAACACGGGATCCACAACGCTCCTTTTGTACCCCCCCTTTTCAAGGGTTGATGTGGTCTCCTGGTTCCAACAACATGGGGAGTGTTTCAGGCCATAGAGGGCCTTGCGCAAGCGCCATGCCCGGTTTGTTCCATCTGAGAAGCCGGGTGGTTGCACCATGTATATCTCCCCGTCCAACCTACCGTGGAGGAAGGCATTGTTGACATCAATCTGCTCAAGCTCCCAGTCATGCTGAGCGACTAGACTCAGGAGAGCCCTGGCTGTGGTGTAACGACCAACCGGGACGAAGGTCTCGTCAAAGTCAACACCCGGGATCTGAGAAAATCCCTTTGCAGTGAGATGATCCTTATACCGTTCAACTGTGCTTTCAAGACTCAGCATGCTACGGTATACCCATTTGGCAGCAATTGCCTTGCGGCCTGGTGGGAGGTCGACAAGCTCGTACACACCATGCTCAGATAGTGCATCAAGCTCGACCTTCATGGCCTGCTCCCACAACGAGGAATCTGAGGCTGTGCATGCTGCATGCACTGTCAGGGGCTCGGGGGGTAGCGGGGTGAGCCCAGCGGCAGCAAAGCACGATGCAACATACCCAGCTACAGATGAGGAGACAGTTGAGTGGAACTCCTCCTCGACAAGCGAGTAGCCAAATGCATTGTTGGGGTGCATGAAGGACGCTGCAGTGGACATAGCAGAGGTAGCAAGGCCGAGGGCACGGAGACCAAGGTCACCAGAGACAATGGGTTTTAACTGAGAGGGGAGTGCCCAGAGGCGCCCACCACTAGTGTAGGGTAATACCGGTGGTATGGATGACACACGCACGGAGGAGGAAGGAGCAACAGGGTTCTGTTGCATAGACAGAGGTGGTGATGCCACACAGTCAGACGGCTAGGAGAGAAATGGTGGCGGGGACATGGCGCGAGTTGGAGGAACAGAGGAGGAGACAGAGGGTGCAGGAGAGAGAGAGGGCTTAAGAGAGATTGCACCAGGAGAGGTGGGAAACTGGCAGGGAAAAGGTGAGGTCAGAGGAGTACAGGACGCGGAGGGAGAAGAGGACAGAGATGGAGAACTCCGCTCTATTGAGGAGGCAACAGAGGGTGGCGAGGGACGCACAGAGGGGAGAACAGGAGACCCAGAGGGCAGAGGACCACCCCCATCCCGAGAGGGCAGAGAGAGGGACCCACCAAAGCGGGGAGAATCACGTTCAAACAGGTGTTCAAAGAAGAGAGCATCACGAGACTCAATGACACGGCACCGGGAGGGGTCCTAGAAGCGCCACGCTTTGGAGAATGGAGAGATTCCCAGAATGAGGCACAGTCAACCACGAGGAGATAGCTTACCGTGGCGTCGGTCCGAGGGGGCCCACACAGAGGCAAGACACCCCCAGACGCGGGCAAGGTGGAGGTCGGCAAGTTGACCAGTCCAGCGTTCGAAGGGGGTGACAGAGTGGGGAAGGGGGCCATGAAGGACGCGGTTCTAGACCCAAGTCATGTAGGACATGGCCTCAAAGGCAAAGAGAGGGCATTGCCCAGAGGGAGAGAGGAGAGAGCGAACACCATCAGTGAGGGTGCGGTTCCGACGCTCACAGACACCATTTTACTGGGGGAAGTAGGGAGCAGAGGATTCAACCCGGACACCATGCGATTCAAGGAAACAAGAAGTAGGACCAAAGAACTCACCACCGCGGTCGCTACAAGACACACACAAGGGCCGAAGACAGGCACGTTCAGCCTGCGTGAGCCAGGACTCAAGGACATCAGTGACTTCACTTTTGTGGCAAAGGGCAAAGACCCAACGGTAACGAGAGAAGTCGTCAGTCAAGCATAGGACGTAATGGCCGTAGCCGCCAAGGAAGTCATGGGGCAACGGACCCATGTCGTCAGCATGCACCAGATCGAGAGGGTGAGCGGTAGTGGACTCAGAGGTGGAGAAAGGGGAACAGTGCATTTTCCCACTGGCACAGTCAAGAAAGGTGGTCGTTCACGGTGGAGCAAATGTGGCAAGGTCAAGGCCAAGGGCAGGCCGAAGGCAAAGAAGGCGCTGGATGGCAGTAGTGTGAATGTGGCAGAGACGGCGATGTAGGAGGTCGGCATGTTCGAGAGACAGGGACGGAGCGTCGTGAACAAGAGTAGAAGCAACGGAAGACGAGGGCAACGTGAGCGGAACACAGAACAGGCGATCACACTGCACGCCACAAAGAACAACACGACCAGACGAGTGTAGAGAGATAGAGGCAAGGACACGACCGGAGGAGAAGTCTATTCCTGGGTCGTCAAGGGTGGTCACAAAGAGAATGCTGACCTCAAGATAAGGCACGTACAACACGTCAAGAAGGTAGACAGTGCCACCAAGACCAACAAAGCGGACAGCACCAATACCTTGAACGGGGAGTAGCTGGCCGGAGCCTGTGCGCACGGAGCAAATACACTGAACGGGGCCAAGGGACACGAAGGAGGAACGACAGGAGGTCTTGTAATGTGTGGCCCCAGAGTCAATGATCCAGAGGCCAGGCGAGGCATGAGTGGAGGAGACAACAAGACAGACAACGACGGTTCCATGGGCAGATGGAGAGGACGTACAACCAAGACGAGTGGGGAACGTGTGTGACTACCAATCTTCAATCCAGGCACAATCACCAGGCAAGTCCCCCTGAACACGACCAGAGGAGGCACCGCAAAGAATGACCTCAGACTCACAAACAGGCACACGTGACTAGCCACTCACACTCTCACCTCCCTGAGAGCGAAGGTGAAGAAGCTCCACCAACCAACGCTCAAGGGTACGCTCCTCATCACGGCAATCAGAGGAGGGCTCCGAGGAACGGTCGGAGGAGCAGTCAGAGAAGTTCCCATCGTCACGAGCCCAGTGTGGCACATGGTAGTGAGAGGGCGGGGGACCGTAGTATGGAGGGCTAGATGGAGGAGGAATCCAGCCCCAAGGGCTGGGAGCTGGAGGTGTCAGTTGAAGGGAGGCAAGTGTGGTGGAAAGTGCTCAGGCAGAGGATGACGATGAGGACGATGCGACTATCACGACAAAAGCGGCAGAGGAGGCAGAGACACCGGTGCGGGCCCAGTGGGCACACATGGAGGAGGCCAGGCGGGCATCGTCACGAGGGGCAGGACATTTTGGTGCAGAGTGGCCACAGGCGCCACAGTTCCAACAGGTGACCTCAGCAACAGTGGGGGTCGAGTTCTTGCCATCGCGGCCACCCCCACGGCCTTTGCCCCCACGGCCGCCACCACGGTGGACCCACCACCCCCTACCCCCCCGAGAGGCACCCTGAGTGGAGTACGCTGCAGCCTACGAAGATGAGGAGGAAGAGGAAGCTGCGGCAGAGGAGGAAGAGGAGGAGGTGGTGGCAGCAGCCAATGCAGCGCGATGCATGCGCTTGTTCTGCAAGGTATTCCACCAGTCGGTGAGGCGCGAGGCAGTGAAGTCAAAGAGAGGGCCGATTCCGGGTGGGAAATCAGCAGGAACAGGTTTAGAGACAAGACGTTCAAGTTCTGCCTAAGAGACGTGCATATACAAGTTAGACGGCTCTAGAACAAGGCCAGCAACGATGGACAAGCAGGTTGAGAGAGGACCGGGGGCGGCATGCCAAGGTCTCGGAGCAACCATAGACTGCGCGTCCAGTACTCATCTGCCGTCTCATCAGTATGCATCTGCAATGTGTTGAACTGAACAGCGAGCGCACTCTGGGCAGCGTGCCCAGTCACTGTTTTGCGGCGGCGGAGAAGAGCGTAAGCACCGACGGGATCAGCAGGGGTGTCGCGGGAAGTGTCTGTGTTGTACGTACCAATGTCGCCGAGGAGATTCTTAGGGCCTGCATTGATGAGTGCCCGCACAGCGCAAGCAGCCTCTGCAGGCTGTGGCACAAACGGCGGCTTTGCAAGAGAGTAGTACTCCCAAAGAATCTCACCCTGGGTCCATGCACTGAAGCGGATCTCCCAGGATGTGGACGCGAGCTTAGGCATGAACTGTGGTGGTGGCGTTTCAAAGTATTTCTGCCGAGCTGGGAGCAGAGCACTGGGAAAGGCTGCTATTGAGAGAGAGGGAGAAGAGGAGTTTGCAACTGCACCACAAGGAGGAGTGGACGAGTCTGCTGAGCCAGACTCTGTGGTAGGAATAACTGCAGCAAGGCCTAGAATAGAACGCAGTCCCTCAATGACTAAGGTGGCCACAGTGGCTGCTAGCTCGTGCTATGCTTCCCACCCCTGATGAAGCTCATCCTCAGCTTTGCGACGCTCTGCTTGCACCTCACTAAGAGCGGCCGGGAGGGCCTCTATAGTCTCCTCCGGTCTAGGCATGATGAGAGAAGGGAACTATGAATGCAGGTGGAGTGAGAAGAGAGTACAAGGGAGTGCAAAAGAGTGCAAAGTGTCCCTGTGGAATATAGTGCTCACCGAGCTGGTGACGCAGAAGAAGAGTGAAGAGCGGCGGGACAATAGCTGCGGCTAAAGAGAACAGAACCGCCACCCAACCTGCGACCGCCACCGTGAGACACAGGAGCCCCGTAGCGTTGGCTCCAGCAACTGCTGCGGAGGCTGATGCCACCAGAACGCCGGTGGTGATGTGTGGTGTGATGTCGCGAGGAGCACCAGTGGACGTCAGTACTGCTGTGGCGATGGATGCTCGAATGGAGCCAACGACGCTAGAGGTAGTGTTTGCTGCTGTGGAGGCTGTCGTGGCAAGAGATGCTACTAATGTTGTGATCAGAGTAGCAATGTTTGCAGCGACAGCTGCAAGGAGGGTGAGAGAGGCAGCTGTTTGTGCGTAAGCCTCAGCTGCTCGGCCAACGGCTGTCTGCGTGGGAGCACAGCAGGCCCAAGCCGTGGCTGCAAAAGTGGCCGCGGAACCAGCAGTTGCGTCAAGGATAGCTCCTGCCAGGCAAATGGAGTCGGTGTACACTGGAAGAAAGGGATGACGCTAGGCACCTCGGGTGCCGTGGACGCCTCGGCAGATCCTGCTGCGGTAAGAGGAGGAGCCGGAGTAGGTGCAGCTGCAGGTTTGGTAGACTGAGACCTGTGAGAATGTTGCATCCTAGGTGACAGCGGCGGTGACGGTGGGAGGTCGTCTGGGGTGTAGACCTGATGATCTCTCTCCTCCTGTTTGCGCTCAGCTGCTGCGTCAACGTCTTCTTACCAGTACGTGTGATCCAACATGCACACCCACAGAGGGGTGTCGTCGTCATCAGCCAGTGTGGAGGCTGAGTGGGCTGTTGTCGCAGCCAAGAGAGGTGCACCGAGTGCGTCACACGTCGGGACAAGGTTTGGTGATGCGATGGAGACAGAACCACGTAAGAAGGTGGTGTGGCAGCGCCCGGTGAGAGAGGTAGAGGGTGCAAAGCACAGCAAGATCCGAGAGTCCCGTCAATCGATGCCGCTGCGGCACGGCTTCTACAGATCAGGGATGCGACCTGCACACCCTCTTTGAAGAAAGAAGCTGCTGGCAAAGAGTAGCCAACAGTAGCTGAGAGCGCAGCAGATAGCGCAGAGCAGGCGAGGGCAGCCGAGGGCGAGTCATGGTTAATCACCCACAATTTACACACTTGATGATCTGTGTATCAAAAAAAAAAAATCTTCACGCAAACATTTTTCACAAAACATCCATATGACTGTATGTTAGCAAAGTCCAGATTAACATTTATTTTATTGAAATAAACTTCTAATCAGCTCTATGTGATATGTAGCAGTTTCTGTGAACACTCCATGTTCATTAGTTTGTTCACTTCCCAATACACTTGTTGATACACAGTTTCACGAGCAAGGCAATTGGTCATACATGCTGAGGGCAGCCGAGGGCAGCAAAGAGCTCTGCAGCGTGCAAGAGGGCAGCCACAAGAGTGCAGAATGTTGCAGTGAGGTGGAGACCCATGATGAACGCCCGTGGTGTGAAGTCTTGACCCCACCAGGAGAGAAGGCGGCGCACGAAATGGCGCCAGCGGGTGTGGACAACAGCGACTTAGGACTGCTGGGGGGGGTTTGAGAACGAGCACAGTAACACCCCTAGGTGTTGCTGTGAGGTGCCGAAGAATCGGCCAGCTGTGCAGATGCGTTGCTCAAGTGCCGAAGAGTCGGCCGCGGGCCAAGAGAGCCGCGGGTGTGCGTCGCACCGAGGCTAATGTGCCAGGATCAACGTGCTATGGGAGCGGATCCTCATGGCTCTGATACCAGTGGTTGCTAGGAAATTGCTTGGTTAACCCATGTGGGGTGGGGCGGGTGAGCGCAACGACCAGTGTAGCGTAAGACACGCCATGGATGCGGTAACTTGCATTAGAATGGTGCACTCAACCAAGAATAGTAGTGTGAGGGGAGCGAGCGAAGTTAGTACCGGTGTGCACACACCCACCACGAGCACCAAGCTCGGGTGAGCGAGTGCCGCCACCCGGGGGTCGAGCCTGACCACTCGGAGTAACCGAGGGTGGCTGCTCACCGATGCACGGCCAAGACCGGCACGGAGACCCCCTAAGGATCAGCACCCGGGAAATATGCAGCTCCCCCAGCACATGCAAGGCAAGAGAACATGATGCGGGGCACAGCAGAGAGAATGTACGAGCCCTAGCATCTACCGCATCACATAATCATAGAGAATCATAGAGAGTCATGCAACGGCCATGCGTGTGCCACAAGGCACTCCAGGGACAAGCAGCAGCAGCAGCAGCTTGAGGNGAAGTTAGTACCGGTGTGCACACACCCACCACGAGCGCCAAGCTCGGGTGAGCGAGTGCCGCCACCCGGGGGTCGAGCCTGACCACTCGGAGTAACCGAGGGTGGCTGCTCACCGATGCACGGCCAAGACCGGCACGGAGACCCCCTAAGGATCAGCACCCGGGAAATATGCAGCTCCCCCAGCACATGCAAGGCAAGAGAACATGATGCGGGGCACAGCAGAGAGAATGTACGAGCCCTAGCATCTACCGCATCACAGAATCATAGAGAATCATATAGTCATGCAACGGCCATGCGTGTGCCACAAGGCACTCCAGGGACAAGCAGCAGCAGCAGCAGCTTGAGGCGTCAATGGCTCCAGCCAGAGCGAACACGCCTGACGCTTCCCCAGGTAGGGCCATTGTCACTTAATCTGTACATGTGTGTGCACAGTGTGGGAGGCAAGTGGGCATAGAGTTGTGAGTGGCCAGCGAACTTCAACAATAACGTCCTTGGAAACAGCACGCTGAAAGTTAAGGTCGAAACACTTGTTCCACTTGTTCCCTTGTGTCATGATTTCTACACAATCTCTGGGCTCTTGCGCAGATGCCCCCATCCTTGAGCATCCATCCCACAGCATCATCCTGGACGTAAAGCATGCCAAGATTTTCATGCGGTGAATCCTTGAGGTGCTCCTCCACCCACGGTGCATACCCCCTCGACCCCTCGCTCTTTCATGATGGTGTGGATCCTCTCTTTAACGGTGCCACTACACAACGACTCTCCCCTTTCCTACATGGCTTCAAGCGAATGGAGTACTTCCCCTTTTAGGGTTGGGTGTTCAGCGAAAAANCTGCCACTTGTTGGATGAAGAGCTCGCATTGGTGTGCTACTCGATGCAGCGTCCCACCTCGCATAAACGAAGCATGCCGTGCACGACCGTTGGCTCTCACAAAAGGGCGTTGACAAACTACACGATTTTTCATGTGGCGGTAGCTGTTTTTCATAAATGCCAGCCGTGCGCCAGCGGTGTTGTAACGTCACTACCAAAAACTTGCTCACGCGAGTTGATTCTGACATAAAAAGAAGGATTAATTGACCCAGGGGCCCGTGTTCATTCTTACACCCAACGCGAGGACCCACTTTTCCAAGGCATCAGCGCCGAGGCCCGCATTTGGGCGGCGACTGACGCGAGGGCCCGCTTTTTACCTTCACGAATACAGATTGCCGGTGCCTTTGCCGGTCAATGACTGCCCGCTTAGTAGAGCAGATGGTCGACACTACTAGGCAGTCGTGAGTTGCTCTGAGGATTGTCGATGGACAAACTCAAAGAAACACATCCAATTGATCTTTGAACTTCAATCTGGAACCACCTAGTTGTCCAGCAATCGCTATAAGGTCCTTGCATTCGTGAAAACTGGTGTGAACCAAGAGAACGAGCAAAGGGGGCGCCTGTACGACGATGGACAGTTGGATTTGCCTTCCAGGCTTCGCTTGAAGTATTGACACGCAGGACTGTGCAAAAGGGCCCCATTGTTGTGTAGTTACTAGGAACCTTCCTTTGTTAGCTAGTCCTAGTGTGGCAAGAGCCGAGTGTGCAAGGAGCTCAAACGAGCGGGACAAGCCATGGATGCGGCAAGTAACTTTCAACACTTGCACTCAAACTCAAGACAAGAGAGAGGAGGGGGAGCGAGCGAGCCTAGTACCGGTGAGCACGCGCTCACCTCGAGCATGATGCTCGAGTGAGCTAGTGCCGCCACCCGGGGGTCGAGCCCGACCACTCGGAATTAACCGAGGGCGGCTTCTCACCGAGGCACGGCCAAGACCGGCACGGTGGCCCCCTAGGGATCAGCACCCAGGAAAACATAGCTCCCACATCACATGCAAGTCAGAAGAACATGATGCAGGGCACGGCAGTGAGAATGTACGGGCCCTAGCATACACCGCATCACAGACAGTCATAGAGTATCATGGAGAATCATTCAATGGTTGCATCTGTGCCAGCGGGCACTCCTGGNTCCAGCAGAAGCTTGAGGGCGACGACGGCTCCAGTCAGGATAGGCACGTCATACACCTTCCCAGGTGGCACCATTGTCACTCAATCTGTACACGAGTGTGTGAAGCGTGTGGGAGGCAAGAGGGCACAGAGTTGTGAGTGGCCAACGAACTTCAACACTCCCCCATGACCCGCAGACAAGCAACCCACACACATAGGAGACAATCACAAACGTGAGCACAAGAGACGAGAGGAAGGAAACACCAACGATCATCCTGGATCATGTGGACTGATGAGACCCACGGAGTGGACAGCACTCTTGAAGACATTACAACTGAGGGCCTTTGTGAGAAAGTCAGCTCTCTGTGACCGTGTATCCACCCAAGCAATGTGGACAATGCCAGCAGCAATGCACTCACGAACAAAATGATGCTCCACATTGATGTGTTTGGTGCGTGAATGATGCATGCCACTGTTCTCAGCAATGGCCTTCGTGCTTTGGTTATCACAGCGCAGAGTGATGCAACGGATGGGAACACGTAACTGCTGCATCAAGCGACACAGCCAGACGGCTTCACACGTGCCTGCACCCAGAGCAACATACTCAGCCTCAGCAGTGCTGCGTGCCACGCACCCTTGTTTGCCACTTTTTCAGGAGACTACAGTGCCACCGACCAGAAAAATGTACCCTGTGCGGCTGCGGGCATCAGAGTCATGCGCCCAATCACTGTCTGTGAAACCATCCACCACGACAGAGGGCTGTGAACGAAAAAGCAGTCCGACACGAGGGGTGGAGAGAGTGTACCGTACCACTCGCAATGCTGCCTCAAGGTGGCGCTCGCGAGGACACTGTGAGAACTGGGACAAGAAGTTCACAGCAAACGCGACATCTGCCCGCGTGGTGGTGGCGAGGTACATTAAAGAACCAATAACTCGAAGGTAGTCGGTCACATCCACCGCCTTCCCCAGTTTGGTGAGATCAAGCGACTTCAGGTGGGACTGACCAGCAGGTGTCATGGGAGTGGAAGCGATGGGAATGGAGGTGAGGAGTGGGGCGAAGCGCTCCCCCAGGCTACGCACATACGCAGCCTGAAGCACATGCAAGACACGACATACACGATCACGCTCCAACTCCATCCCTAGGAAGACACGGGCTGGACCAAGGTCCTTCATCTTGTATGCTGATTGAAGCAGAGACTTGGCGGCAGCCACAGACGCAACATCGGGAGAGGCAATGAGAAGGTCATCCACATAGACAAGAATGGCAACAAGCGGCTTGGTGGAGGGACCAAGGAAGAGGGCCGGATCCACAGCACTCCGCTTGTAACCCCCTTTTTCAAGGGTGGCTGTGATCTCTTGGTTCCAACACCGTGGGGACTGTTTGAGGCCATAGAGGGCCTTGCGCAAGCGCCAAACCCGGTTCGTGCCATCAGAGAAGCCAGGTGGCTGGACCATGTAGATTTCCTCATCCAACTTACCATGCAGGAAGGCATTGTTGACGTCCATCTGCTCAAGTTCCAAGTCATGCTGAGCAACTAGGCTGAGCAGGGCTCTGGCAGTGGTGTAACGGCCGACCAGGGCAAAGGTCTCGTCAAAGTCGACACCAGGGATCTGAGAGAACCCTTTTGCCGTGAGGCGAGCCTTGTACCGTTCGACTGAGTTGTCTGGGTTCAGGAGGAAGGGGAGAGAGGCCGGCGGCTGCAAAGCATGAGGCAACGTACCCGGCTGCAGAAGAGGTCACTGCAGAGTGAAATTCCTGTTCAACCAGTGAGTAGCCAAGTGCTGTGCTGGGATGGACAACAGAAGTGGCTGTGGACAGGCCAGTGGTGGTGAGACCAAGAGCACGAAGGCCAGGGTCACCACAGACGACAGGTTGAGACTGAGTGGGAAGAGCCCGAAGGCGACCACCGCGCGTGTAGGGTGAGACTGGGGGAATGGGCGGAGCCCGTACAGAAGGAGCAGCAGGGCCAGTTACATCAGGTGGAGAAGAGGACACAGGAGGGGACTCCGAGGAGACAGGGTAAGACGGCGGCGAGACGGCGTCAAGAGTGGGATCAGAGGAGGAGACGGCAGGGGAGACTGAGCCGGTAGGGGAGCCTGAGCCGGTAGTGGAGCCTGAGCCTGAGCCGGCAGGGGAGCCTGAGGAACTTGGTGAGGCCACGGGCACCGTGGACGGTGAGGAGACCAGGGAAGGGACCACGGGCAGCGAAGAGCCCTGGGCAGCAGAGGAGGGAACGGAGGGACGCACCGAGGGGGAAAGAGTAGGCCCTGAGGGCACAGAATCACCACCCCCACCCCGAAAAGGCGGAGAGAGGGACTCACCAAAGCGAGGAGCGTCACGTTCGAACAGATGTTCAAAAAACAGAGCATCGCGAGATTCAACGACACGACAGCGGGAAGGATCCCAGAAGCGCCAGGCTTTGGAGAAGGGTGAGACACCAAGGAAGATGCAAAGGCGACCACGAGGAGACAACTTACCACTCCGTTGGTCGGAGGGGATCCAGACGGAGGCAAGGCACCCCCAAACGCGGGCAAGACGAAGGTCAGCACGCCGGCCAGTCCATCGCTCAAAGGGGGTGACAGTGTGAGGAAGGGGTCCATGCGGAACGCGATTCCAGACCCAAGTCATGTAAGACATAGCCTCAAAGGCAAAGAGGTGAGACTGACCAGAGGCAGAGAGGAGAGAGTGAACACCGTCAGCAAGAGTGCGGTTCCAGCGTTCAGAGACACCATTTTGCTGGGGTGTGTACGGCGCACTGGACTCAAGTCGGACACCACGAGACTCAAGAAAGCGGGACGTGGGACCATAGAACTCACCCCCGCGATCACTGCGAAACACACGCAAAGAGCGCTGACACGCACGCTCCGCTTGAGGAAGCCAGGACTCGAGAATGTCGGTGACCTCACTTTTGTGTTTCAGGGCAAAGACCCAGCGGTAACGGGAGAAGTCATCAGTGAGACACAAAACGTACCGACCAAGGCCGCCCAGAAAGTCCTGGGATAGGGGGCCCATGACGTCGGCATGCACCAAGTCAAGGGGCTGGGAGGTAGTGGACTCATAGGTGGAGAAAGGGGAACGGTGCATCTTGCCAGTGGCACAATCAAGGCAAGTGGATGTGCAGGGAGGAGAGAAAGTGGCAGGGTCAAGGCCATGAGCAGGCTGGAGACGAAGAAGGCGCTGGATTGCGGCAGTGTGAATGTGACAGAGGCGACGATGCAGGAGGGCAGCATGGTTAGGCGACAGAGAAGGGGCGACATGAACAAAAGCAGAGGCAGCGGAAGACGAGGGCAACGTGAGTGGAACACGGAAAAGACGATCACAGCGCACACCACGAAGAACAACATGGCCAGAGGAGCGGAGAGAGATGGAGGCAAGGCCGCGGCTGGACGAGAAGTCCATGCCTTGATCGTCAAGAGTGGTCACAGAGAGAAGGCTGACCTCAAGGTCCGGGACATACAGAACATCAGGAAGGTACACAGTGCCGCCAGGGCCAACAAAACGGACAACACCAACGCCCTGGACAAGGAGAAGCTGACCGGAGCCAGTTCGGACAGAGCGCACAGACTGCACGGGCCCAAGAGACACGACGGAGGAACGACAAGAGGTCATGGGATGGGTGGCCCCAGAATCAATGATCCAGAGGCCAGGGGAGGCACGAGTGGAGGGGAGGACGAGACAGACTGCAACAGTGGCACGATAGGAGGAGGAAGAGGAAAAACCAAGATGAGAAGGCAGGGTGTGAGACTGCCAGTCCTCAATCCAAGCACGGTCATCAGCGAACTCCCCTTGCACACCACCAGAGGAGGGACCACGAAGGGTGACATCGGACTCACAGGACAACACAACAGGATGGCCACTCACACTCTCACCTCCCTGAGAGCGAAGGTGAAGGAGCTCGGCCAGGCGTCGCTCAAGAGTGCGCTCCTCGTCCCGGCGATCAGAGGAACGCTCGGAGGAGCGGTCAGAGGAGCGATCGGAGTAGTAGTTGTCATCACGAGCCCAAGGAGNTTGTGGTCAGGGCCGAGGCAGATGAGGACGACGAGGAGGGCGAGACAGTCACTGCAGCGGTAGCAGAGGAGGATGCAACACCGGTGCGCGCCCAATGTGCACGCATGGAGGAAGCAAGGCGTGCGTCGTCACGGGGGGCAGGGCACTTGGGTGCAGAGTGACCGGTCGCGCCGCAGTTCCAACAGGTGACGTCGGTAACGGGTAAGGAGGAGCCCTTGCCGCCACGGCCACCACCACGTCCTTTGCCCCCACGGCCGCCGCCACGGCCGGAGCCTGATCCACTGCCACCGCCGCGAGAGGCACCTTGGGTGGAGTGCGCTGAAGCCTGAGATGGGGTAGTGGAAGAGACTACGGTGGAGGCAGGGGGTGAGAAGATAGTAGCTGCTGCGATGGCGGCGCGGTGCATGCGTTTGTTCTGGAGGACGTTCCACCAGTCAGTGAGACGTGCAGCAGTGAAATCAAAGAGAGGGCCAATCCCCGGTGGGGCATCAGCGGGGACAGGTGCAGAGGCAAGGCGCACGAGCTCAGCCTGGGAGACATGGAGATACAGATCAGACAACTCAGGGATGAGGCCAGCAACGATAGAGAGACAGGCTGAGAGAGGACCTGGGGCAGCTTTGCCAAGGTCTCGTAGTAGGCGTAGACTGCGCGCCCAGTACTCGTCTGCAGATTCGTCCGCCCGCATCTGCAAGGTGTTGAACTGCACGGTGAGGGCACTCTGAGCAGCGTGCCCAGTGACAGTCTTGCGGCGGCGAATGAGTGCATAAGCGCCCACAGGATCAGCAGCAGTCCCTCGGATAGGGTCAGCGTTGTATGTACCGATGTCATC